>JAWWLV010000035.1:5655262-5722278 GCA_035041135.1 Platyrinchus mystaceus
ACTGTGAGAAGACCATGGCAAAGCCAGTGTCCCCTGTGCAATCCATGGAGGACCCCCAAGAGGCCTGGGTCTTAGCCCAGGAGGGGGTAAACCCAGCCCTGAGGTCAACACAGAAGAGAGAGAGAGAGAGAGTTTCAGCTGCCATGAATTGGAACTGTCGTCCCAGAGATAACAGAAGAAAAACTTTCAAATGCTGCAGAATTATTTTAAAGATCTGTAGCTCTAGAAGTGGAAAAAGAAACTGTTTTTCTCCTCCTAAACTGATTCAAAGGGGGGAAGGGTACTTCTGTAAATATATAATATTTTTACTTAGTTAGAATTGTTGTATATATATACTTCTTTAGTTTTTATTTTAAGTAATAAATCCTAATATTATTTCCCTCCCACATCAGGTCCCTTTTGCCTGCATAAACCTTCTCTCAACTCATAGCAATTTTGTGGGGGGAAGAGTGAAAAAAATTGGTCCATGGCCAAACCCATGACACCTGTCACGGCTGGGTTCCCTCTCCCTGCACTGCTGGGCATAACCTGTAAGGAAAACCTCCTGTTCTGCTGTTCACTACCCAGATATGTTAAACCAAGGCCAGTTATTTTCCCCTTTAAATATAAGTCTTCTGAATCCTCAGCGTCAGCATCCTTGAGATTTAACTTTTCCCACTGCTAGGGACAGCCACCTTGCACAATGACTCTGCAGAAGTAATCCTGAGGTTATCTCTTGTCTTTGGACCTGGTGCAGCACACATTCAGCAGATATTTGTATCCCCAAATCAGCAATCTGCTGTTGAGGTAGATAGCATCAGCATGAAGGAAGGGGACAGAATCTGATCTTGTGCAGATCAGCCATCCTGAATTTGAAAGATGCAGGCAGACTAATTGTTCAGCAACAGGTCTGAATGTGCAGGATTGCTCTACCAGGACTTTATACAACTCTCTTGGAGGAACAGAATTAGTAGAGGGATAATTAGACTTTGCCAAAATGCCTGTGAAACTTGGGTTTTTTTTTTTTGTTGTTATTTTCCACATTCTTCTTTATGCTTTGTGCCATCTACATACCAAACTTTTACTCAGTCTGTAGGTTTGTGAGCTACTGGCATGGAGTTTACTAAAATGTAAAGGCCTTAATTATACCCTCATTCAATTTGGTGGGAGTTTTGCCATTGATTTAAATGGGAACAGAGCTGTGAAAAAGGATTTGCATGCATTGATTTGCATGCTGCAAGGGAAGGTGGAATGTGTGAACTTGGAAAAGAAGGAAAGTCCAATGTCCTAACAATCACAACATCCCCTTGAGATTAGATTTCTCCTGTAAATAAATGTATCATGTAAATAGGGTGTATGGTTTGTTTTGGATCCACAAATAGTGATGAGAATTTTTGGCTTCAAGGGTGTATTATTAATTTTGAATCCATAAATGTTAATGAGAATTTTGTGCTTAATTGTGGGAATTTTTTGGCTTTGCATATCAGTGGTTGTTTCCTTTTCATCTGGCAAATGTAATCCCCGACTTTGATTTACAATAGCAACACTTTAAAAATATATCTGTCGATATCCATGTAGGTGAACTTGAAGATCTGGAGGGCTGTATGATTTCCTGCTTTGAAGGATGCAATGAAAGTTAGAGCAGACTAGAGACATTAGAGACAGACACAGAAAACAAACCAAAGCTGCCATGCTTATAGCTCTTGGCAGCATTTAGTGTGACACATGGGCCACGTGGTCAGTGAACCTGAAACATTATCCCCAGCTCACTTTGCCATCCCAGGAACGACAAAATATCTGGTCATTTTGTTCTCCCCATTGCTTCTGCCACGTCACCACTGAGAGGCAATCCTAGACTGTCTTGCAGCAAGAAACCAGGGGACTGGGATGATGTATGATGTTTTAAGACTCCCTTAAAATCTGCTCAGAGGCACTTGGGCAAGTCCCAGCAGCTTATGTGTGGACCTCAGGAGGGAGCAGGGTGATGGATCAAAGCTGTGTCAACTCTTTGCATGCAGGTGAGTGCCACCCTCATTGAGTGTCTGCAAGGAACCACCATGCCAACGTTCCTTTGCCCTTAAGTTGTGGTTCTTAGTTTTGGAGCAGATTGGGTAGAAGATGCCTTTGACTGCAGCCAGTGCAAACTGACTTTTCCAAGTCCTTTTACAACAAAGAGCTCAAAAAAACCCAAGATGAGAGAACACCAGTGTCTAGAGAGGAATGGATGAGTGTGATGACACCAGAGAGCAGCAGTGACCTGACTCCTGACTGGAGGAACCCCTTTTCCTTCACCAACCCATCTGAGCCAGCCAGCAGAGTCCCACTGCTTAAATAGAGAGACTCTGCAGACAGGACTTGGGTAGATAAACTGATTGAAGTATGTTGACGACCTACTTATTTATGGATACATATTCTGGGAATCCTGAATCACTGCCAGCTCTTTGTCAAGCTTTTGGGAAACACGCTGCTGGAGAAAGCCTGCTGTGTTGTCTGACTTCATTTTCCAACTTATCAGGCGTACAGTGTTTATTCCTCACTGATCTCTCTTGGCAAGTTCAGCTTTGTTTTGTCTGGCTTTTCTCCTGGCATTTTCAGTAGCCCTCTCTATGGTCTAATTGCTATATCTGCCTACCTTTGTTAAATTCCATATAATATATTCATACTTCCATTAATCAAGCCTGAGGAACACCCAAGGCTTTAATAAACTGAGTTCAGCTGTCTCTGAAGCTGAGAAAAATACTGCCACAAACCACACCATAAATGAAATTAAATTGATAAAGTTGATTACAAATCTAGACAGTCAGAATGAATAACAGCTATTCCAATTTGAAAAAGGCATTACTTTTCCTTCCATCAGCTTTCATTATATTTGACTATAAATATAAACACAAAAGTGCATTTATACCTACTCAAACAGAGTCCAATCCTTATTTGCCATTCCTGGGTACATCCCATTATGTAGCTTATGGCACCTGGGCACTTTCTTAAAATCATTGATAAGAATAACCTTGATTTTTCTCCTGCCTGCATTCTGGCCTCAGCTATATTAATGCAGCTCTGCCTGGTTTGGGCAGGAGAGGATTTCAGTGGAGTCAGGCAGCTTTCACAGAATTCCCTGGGAGCAGGATTAGACCATCGAGCAGAGATAACTTGGGGCACTTGTTAATCTCTTTGAAGGGTTACTCTTGCTTTAATTGGCAACTGGATCTTTACTTCTGAACTGCTGAGGCTGTAGTAACAAGGATAAACGGCACCACAGGACCTGGCTACAATTTCTGACTGGCTGCACTTCATATGAGCTCAAAATTATGTCCACGTTTATGGAAAGAAGCTGTTGAAAATAGAGTATTAACATTGTCATTGTATGGACAAACAAATGGCTCTGTGGGGACAGGCTTCTGACAGCTTTATTTATAGTCATTCTCCAGACTTCCACACAGCTGTGTGTGAAGTAACATATAAGACACGAGTTATGCTGGGTCTTGTGTAGCAAATCAAATCCAATAAGAAACATGTTAAAATCTGAACCTACAACTTTCATACCCCCTTTAAACCCTGGTGATGTTCTCTTCTGGGATTTTCTGGGTGGCTTGTAATCTTCAGTGCAGTAATCTGTAGCAGCAGAAGTTGCACATGAGCCACTGTACTTTTGCACTGATTTGTCTCATTGCCTGCAGCCCTGTGGCAATCGCTCACTGCGGGTAATTAAGACATCCTGGAAGGAGCCGGATAAGGACGTGTGGCAAATGGAAGGCAGAGGAAAATCAGAGCACTGATCATAGCTGATTCTAAAATATCTTTTTTTAATGGAACAATTTATTTTCTGGTTTATAGCAGTAGCTGCATTAATCAGTTGCTTTGTGGCTGGCTTTGCATACAGATTCCCAGGAATGGGCAGACCCAGCCTGTGCAGGCACTGTGACCACTGATTGACACCGATCAACCAGAACTGTCTCTTTTTAAGGTCTCTGTTCCATTTTATTTCCATTTTCTGCCTTATCACTTCTCTTTCTATCCCTGGTGATCTTTTTAATTTTAATACTAAAATTTCCAACTCTTCTGCTACAGTGAAAGTCAATGGGAAAAGAGATGCAAGAAATGGTTTTACCAGCAAAATCCCTCACCCAGCAGACAGTTGCTCTTTAGCAACTAAATACCCATCTCAGAATTAATGAATGGGCTTTTCTAAGGTTAGGCCCTCTCTGTTCTTTGGAGCAGAAATGGAAGGTGAAATAACTGAGAGGTTTAAAAGTAACACCCAGGAAGACAAAACAGGAGTTTCTCATTTTGCATCCCAGTTCCTTGATGACAATATGTTTAAAGGCATCTGTGAAAGAGGCTGTGAATTGAATAAATATTCATCTGGAGAAATAAATTAAAACAGATAGTTCCAGACTTAACTAAGCACGCAAACCCCTCTGTTGATATAGAAATTAGAGATTTCCACAGTTGTCTGAACATTTCCCAAAGAGTATCTAAGTGCTCCCCAAGGCTAATTTGAGAGTAGAAATGATCTATAATCATTATGATGTGGTGAATAGATAAATAAGACAAAAATGGTGGTTTTCTTAAACTGCTATTTAAGGCATGGGTAGCTACATGCTAGATAAAAATGTAAAAAGACTTGTTTATAAAGGCATTTGTACTCTGATGGAAAACTATAAGGAAAAATAATTCCATTTGGGGGTTTGATGTTTGAGGAGGGGCTTTAGAGTATTTCTGGGTCTTTTTGAATGAGATTGTTGAATTTTTATACATATCCTGGGAACAGCCTTGCCAAAACATTGAGCTGAACAGCAGGGGTCATTTATAGAATTCACTGAGCTTTTGGTCAAACATAAGAAATGTGTTCATTCATGTTTTCGTGGCTTTAGTTCAGGTCCCTCCTGTAGCTGATAATACAGAGATAACAAAATGCAGTTGAGGGAGAGGCATCAGTCCTGGCCTTCCCAATATGGCTGGTCGCAGGTGAATTTGCTGAATTTTTTCATGGAAAAGTTACCTTTCTTTTGTGTCTTCTCTGTTACTTTCAAATACATTTGAAGGACTTTCCTACTCCAGAATAAGCTGTCTCTCTAGTCTAGAAAATCTTTTAAGTAGGATGGGTCAGATGGATGGTTCTTTTAACTGAAATACACAGGGGCTGATTGAATTAACACTCCACAGGCAGTTTCTCAGGTGGGATTGGGATATGTAGGGTGTGCATGGCAGTGATTGCCAATTGTGTAGGAAAATAAGTCCAGATTTGCATTTTCTGAGATATGCCAGAGCTCAGAAGCAGGGCTGAGAGCCTGGGAATTATCCACAACCCTGTATGGATTTTGCACTCTCTGCTGCATTCACTGGAGCCCTGAGCTGGTACCTAAGCTATTTAGTTCCTAACTGGAGTTTTTTTCCATTTTATTTAGTATTTTCTTTACAAAATTCTTTACAGACTTATCTGTACACAAATTTTCATTTTCATGGGAGAAGCCCTTGGCTGTTTTGAGCTTATCACAGTGTTCCTGTTCTTTGTGTTTATATATAAATTACTGCAAGTCCATTAAGTTCTCCCACATCACAGTAATGGCATGGTGCTGATTTATGTTTTAACTGTAACAGCAATTCACCAATTGACTAGAATGTTTCTTGTCATGAATATTTTAATGAGAGCTACAGACTTTATATCTGGTGAAAGAATATAATTTTCATATGTCTGCTGTTGCAAGATGACATAGTAGAACAGAGCCATGAACTGTTCAAATGAACAAACATCTAATAGACTGATCAGAAAATTGCACTGTAGCTGCTTTGTTTCATGTTTCTTTGCTGTCAGACATTTGCTAAGCTGATGACCTGATTGACATGTAACACTTTGCTTATCTGTGGATTTCTTTGAACAAAGATCAGGGAAATAAAATAATGAAGGGAAATGTATTTACTACAAGCTGTAGTAAATGCAATCTGAAGGAACAGTTTGCATGTTCATCACAAGCTATGTTTCCCAGGGAAAAGGGCAAAGGTAGTGGGAATGAAATGATCTGAATATCCTTTGTAACTTTTCCTATTTGAACTGTCAAAATGGAGGAAATCTCTCAGAACTGCAGCCTGGCTTGAGTTATGTGGTAAAAGTCTTCACAGGGTGTGGGCAGAGAAGTACAGGAGCCAGGTAGATACCTTCTGGGGGATGAAAGAAACAGGGAGGGACGCTGAGGGACAAGGTTGCTTTCAAAGGATGGTGTTTCTAGAGAGGGATGACACAACTCCTAATCTGAACTGACCTGGTAGACACAAGTTGGACCACAAGATTTTTTTTGCATGTCCATATAGACAAGGTCCATGAGGAATTCACAGAGTTGTTCTGCAATGTTAGGAAATGATGTTTGTAAAGAACTTGGGAAGACTGTTTGTGGTTTTGTCACCAGGCTCTACTTCAAGAGCCTGAGAGTACAACGAGCCTCTAATGAGAAAGATTTATCTTTCCTACTGGTTCCTGTTAAAGGAATTCCTTCTCCTTCACGGTTACAGTGGATGTAAAAGGACGACAGCAAAAGTCAGCAGGAAGATGGATAGCTATCACTGTAAAGTGTTACTTTCTGAGAGCCACACAGCCCTTTCAGGAAAAGAGAGCCTGGGAGAGGAGAATAATTTCTTTAGTTTAAACTGAATGGTAGAGATTGATAGCAAAACAAAAGATAGTTACTGTCAGCAAGCAGAACACCCATCCACTGCAGGGGATGAAAAGAGACCAGCAATCATATACAGACAACTAGGTAATTATCACGTGATTATAACTGTGGGTCAGTTTGGGGTATTGCAGATTCAAACTGATAATCAAAGTGTGAAAGGCTCCCTATGTCATTACCAGCCCTCTGAATCTCAGCACAGTCCATCCATGCACATCTTCCCTGAAGTGGCTGACATTTTACTTCTGAACATTTGTTAGCCATGCCAATAGGAATTATTTACATGACTCACAAAAGAGATTGGGGTTTAAAATATTGGACTAGGATGAAAAAAAATTAAAAGGAAATGAAAAAGGACTGATTTGCACATGAATGTATTTTTTATCAGTTTTCAGGCTTATTGGATAAGCGTATAAAAGATTAAAAATATCCTTACCCACTGAGTGAGAAATGTATTTTATTAACACAGATAAACTTAATTGAAGCTAGATGTCAGGCATTTAAAAATACTTCTATGGAGATTTTCTCACTCATGTTGAGAAGTCAAAATTCATTGTGCTTGCAATCCACTTGATTGGAGAGGATGGAGAGGATGGGAGAAGAGTCCCAATAACATCCTGCTCACTAGAAAGAGGGGGAGCACCACAGGTACATCTTGGATGGAGGTTGTCTGAGTTCCTGGGCTTAATTTCTTGCTGTCTCAGAGTCTTGTGTGATCTCTCTCTCTCTGAGTGGCAGAGTAAGGTGCTCCAGTGACAGACAGGTGGGAGCTAGAAGAAGATTAAATATGACCAGATATTCAGGTTTTAAAACATTATTGTAAAAAAAGGCAGCGGTTTAATGTTAGGTATAAAAAGAAGGCAGCTAAAGCAGGGCTTAATTTTCCCTTACCTAAACCCTTTGATCACACCTGCTGGATTTCAGGGAAAAATCTTCAAACTTTTGGAGCCAGCCAGTGCTTTAGCCAAGAATTAGACAGGACAGAGACAGTAACCATCTGGTTACCAGTGTGTTGATAGACATTGTCTGATCATTGTATTCCCCTCCCTCAGAGTGTCTGTGAAAGTCAGTGTCCACCACCTTTCTCCTCATTCATGTGGTGTATTCAGGTTTAGGATCACACTCCCAAGAGCTTGTTTAAATTAGGAGGAACTTGAACAGGCATATTTAGGTCTGAAACCTGATAGCCAAACATACATTAAACAAGTACTTGTCCTAAATGGGTGGGCTTCTTCATGCAGTGGTAAATAAAAGGGTTAGACTGTACTAACCCAAATTACCTGCTTGAGCTGTACCACTGCAAACATGTTCTGGAAACTGAGGGCCCCACTGTCCTCCTACACAGAGGGGCTTCACAGTGCTGTGAGCTCCCTACAAGCTCTGTCTCTTGACTAACCTGCTGTCCACAAGTGAAAGTATTTCATCCAGATCTCAGCATGGTGGTGGAAAACACTTCAGTGCCTGGGAGGCAGAACAGCCCCTGGTGTAGCACAACACAGTGTGCAAGGCAACAAGCTGCATGTGTTTGAAATCAGGAGTTTTTCTATTACCTTCATCAGTCAGAGCCGCAAAGGTAACTTTGAGAAGTTGTGATTTTTCTCTAGACCTTTATCAGATGCTAAACACGAGGCTTCATTTTCCCCATATTGAGCAGAACTCTGCAGCAAGCCAGCCTCCATACGGTGAGGGCTGAGAACAGCTTTCTCTTTCATGGCTGACACTATTAAGTGCCGAAAACTCTCACACATTTGTTTATTCACAGCATCATGAGATACTGTGTCCTGTGAATAAGCCTGTTTCGGCTACAGTTCCCACTGAGGAAACAGGTCTTGCAAAGTGATGGAGAAAACTGAAGGAACTGGAAAAAGGTTAAACACAGAAGGTCTTTCTGAGCCAGCAGGTTCCTGTCTCTCAGCTTTGGGGCAGCAACACTGAGTGGTAGGGGAGAGGATAAAGCCTTGCTAAAGGTGCCAAGCAGCACTGGGAATTCTGATGTGTCTTCCTGTGGTGTTTAACAGAGCTGGGTGGTGCCTCCTGGGCTTGTGTGTACCCTTGTGGGCTACATTGCTCCTGCTGAAAGCCGCTCAGAGGAACAAGGAGGGATGTCCATGTGCCAGCTATCACTGGGAGAGCAACAAAAGCTGGGCCATGTGATCCTTGAGTTATGGTTTCCCATATTTTGGAGGCTTAATTTTGAAATTATTTAATTCTTTCATTCCTAGTCTTCCAGATGTTTAATTGTTGTTAAAGTTAGTATTGTGGGAGAGTATGAGACAGCTCTGGGCTCAACACATTGGGGCCAAAACACAAAAATATGTGCCTGTGCTCTGACCCTCCAACCAGCAGCTCTCTGGCCACTTGAGGAACAGCAGATTCTGAAAGAAATGCTACAGAAAATGCCATTTCTGAATTTTCAAGCAATGGCAGGGACAACAAAAGAGGAGATCCAAATGGGTTGCAATCCCATAGGCATCTTTGCCAAAGAGGCACTACTTTCACAGATTTGTGTCATAATCACCTTTGAGTTTATTTAATTTGCTCAACTCAGAATTGAAGCTGCAACAAAACTTCTGAGCTTTCTTTGCACATAAGCCCTTGTGAAATCAGGGCTCATGTCACTAATATCAGTCAATAGTAGGCAACTGAGCAATGGAGCATGTAATAAAAAACAACCATTGTGTTTCAGCACTCTTTAAATGCTTGCAACTGTTACTTTTCTTTTTTTGCATGGAAAATGTTTCTCTGAATTGCGACAGTGGAAGCAATCAACAGCTTCAGCACTAAAAATCAGGCAGCTAAAACAGAAAATTGGGTGCAATTTGTAATCTGCACAATGTGCTGAATCTTCTGCCAGAGAACATTTATTTGGGTCACATCCCCCAACTTGGGATTCCTCAGGAAGGCTCAGCAGCTTTTATTCAGCATGACAAAACTATTTCTGTATTTAGGTGGAGAGGTGCTGCAGAGAGGACCTCCTCAGCATCAGCAAGGCACTGTCAATCTTCACTTGTAATGAAGTGTTGAAAGACAAAAGATAGATTGTGGAGTGTTTCAGGAGAGAGACACCAAGATATCTGCACCCTCACAACACTGACAGAGCCCTCTGCAAGTCAAAAGGGGTTGTTCATCCTGGGAAAAAAAAGGCTTTTATCCAGTAATGTTGTTTCTAATCAGTTTTCTCTCCCTGCTGTCATGTTGTATTGACTCCTTGCCAGCAGCTGTGGGCTCTGCCTGTAGCAGCTCCCTGCATTGCTCCACCTTTGCCAGCCCGTGACAAACTGTTCCAGGACAGGTTTAAACTCCTACTTGCAGTAGGAGTTGTACAGCAGAGCTGAAAATAATGAGAAACAGAAACTCCTGGTTTTCCATTGGAATGCTGGCAAATCTTTTTATTGCCTGTGGTGCAGAAGACAAAGAACATAGGTTAGAGTCTGTCAAGAAATGGGGCAAGTACATTTCAGGAAAGAACAAAACCAGTCCAGTTTTTTTTCCCCTGCAAGGCAGGTGAATGCTCTGTGGATTTCCACCAGGAGCCCTTCTGTGCTGTGCTGTTCAGGGAGAGCAAGGCACAATACAGCCATGTAATCCAGCTCTACTGAGCTGACAGAAGACCCTGAAAAACAACCCAAATACTTTTTGATTATTAAATTGGTGTTTAATCATGCATTTGTTAAATCATACCCCACATTTTTGTTAGAATTTGCACCTGCACCTCCACAGTGAGCACATCTGCAGGGACCTCTCCCTCAACCAGGCAGTCATGCTCATCCTACATTTCTAAAACACTCTTTGCTTTGGCCACCTCCCTGAGCCTAACCTGGCACTGCTCTTACTGATAGACTCCCTGGTTTATGATTTATGTCTGATCCCTCCATCCCCATGGCAGTACTGCAACATCCCATTTGCTTGCAGTTGCTGCTCTTTCCTCTGGAACACAAAGGTGAATTCACAATTTCTGTTGTTAATGTAGAGCAATGCCTGTGTGCACCTGCTCTGTACTCAGGTGAAGACACCTTTGCAGAGAAATGAACGTTTCACAGTTATTTTAATGAGCACTGCAAGGTTAACTTGGCAGGTTTTAACAGGTAGTAATTGTCTGCTGTTACATGGTGATAACAACGTGACCACAATGCTATTATGGTAATAGCATCACAATATTATCTTAATATGCTGGGGTCAAATAAGGTCTGTATTACCTTTCCTTGTAGGTAATTTTTTCATATGAATTGCACTGGGAGGCAGTGCTATGGGGATTCTGCAGCTAAGGCAATCCTGAGAAGAGTTTATGAGTGCTCACACGTGATTAACATTTGCAACAGCTGAAAGGAAGCCTTAACTCCTTGGCTGTAATTGATTCCTAGGAAAAAAAGTTGGTCTAATGTTGTATGTAATCCTTGCACTTTTCTCTTGGTCCTATGAGGCAAAGGGGAGAGTGGGACCTCGCTGCAGACAAGAGAGAAAAACTGCTTCATAGTCATTAAGAAAGTCCCAAGAAATCGGAGCCTGATACTTTATTTCAGTCCTGATCACATAATCCATCCTTAATTTGAGATGTCACAACTGTCCTCAAAGTTTCTGTTGAAAATGCCCTCCCCTCCTTCTACCCTCAGTGGAGGCAGAAAGGACCATCTCCTTGCAGCAGAAATGCCCCTGGTACAGCTCTCCGGAATCAAGGTCCAATTAGCTGCACATAAGCTAAAGAAAAAAAGCTTTACAATATCTGCCAACATGGTGGTAACTAATTGTATGTGACAGGGAACAAATTGTGTTGTGCCTTTAAGCAAGTACAGTACTTGAATGGAAATGGTGACTCCAGTTTTGCTCTTCACACAGTCCATGGAGTAGATGATTTAGTTGGAGCAATATGTCTGTGGTGGGGTGGCACCAGGGTGATGGTGCCTTCAGAGCCTGGACCACTCCAGGAGCACAGAGCCAGCCCAGTTCAGCTGCAACAACCCTGTCTGTCAGGGGCAGGAGCAGATCAAATGTATGTATTGCTATTTCTAGATTCTACTAGCGTCAAAAGCAAGATTTTGTTTCCTTTACCTAACATAAGGATTTTTTTGGTGCGTTTATGCCATGAACATTCTCCGAAAAAAGAATTTTCACAAGTAAACCTGTGAAAATGAGCTTTTCTGCTTACTCCCATGGGCAAAACAGGATGTCATGCTTCCCACCACAGGAGCTCTCTTTGATCTGACTGATGTCCTACGTGATAAATCCTGGTCCCCAAAAGGAGCCCCAGGTGACACTGTGTGTGTAAAAGTGTTCTGGGCCCATTGTGAATGAGAGCCCAGTGCATTGCAAGAGGGATGATCAACACAGTGAAATAGGGATTTAAGAGAGGGGTTTGTAGGTGGCAGACTTTGTAACTCCTGGCAGCACTTCTGTACCTGTCCTTGCCCTAAAGAAAGGGAGCCCAGTGCAGGAGATTTTTCTAGTGACTTAGGAAAAAAATATTCATCAAAGTAAGTTAACAAAAGCTCCTGGATCACACTGATTCATTCTGCAGACACAAAGGATCTGGGGGTTTGGAAAGACCTCTGAAATTGTATATCATTGCCCATCAAGTTAGTGAACAGAGATAGCATCAAAATTCAGGATTTGTGATATTTCAGAGGAAGATTAAAAAACAGAGGCACATATGTAAAACTTAATAAGCTGCAATGTCAAAGTAAGCATTCAATATTAATGATATTTAAAAAAACATATATGTGTTTATTTTTGTTACAAATGGTAAGTCATGTAATGAAATAAAGCAGAATATTTCACCTGCAAGGTGTGAAATGCAATTGGAAAGGTATTTGCTACAGTGTAGCCTTCAGTAATAAATGGTAGAGGAAAGCACATCCCTCATAAACATTCCTTTGTGAATGGAGTACTTTATGAAAAGATTGCTGTGGTCAAAATGATCTATTCTGCACAGCAGGACACAAACACTGCTCTGGAGAATGTCAGTCTTTCTGCAGAAAAAAAAATCATATTGCAATATGGGAAACTGTCCTCAGTCTGACAGAAACATCTCTGTGGGTATTTTCTTACAAAAGACTGTAGAAAAGTAATGTCTGCTTGTCATCATAGTTACTTGGGTGTCTCTGACTCTGCAAAATTCCCTAATCTTTAACAAAATCAACTATATTATCATTTTCCCTTTCTTAAATAATATCCTAAGGATTTTCCCCAGCTTTGTAAAGTTGATTCCAAACTACTAAAGACTCTTTCTTTTTTTTAATGCTTAGATTTAATGCAAATGCACTTGGCAATTTTTACTTTCTGCTTCATTCCAATGTATTAATTCAGGAATTGTTGTAGCAATGTTAAAATAAAGGTATAGAAAATTATGGTTTTCCTATAAGAAGAGGATTCTTTAGTAATTTTATTGAATAACTTTTGGTAGGCAATAATCACATGTTCATGTGAGGGAAACAAATTGTGTGTTATCATTAATTATAGAAAAGTATAATGTAATGAAAATTCTTGTGATATGGCAGATGAAGGATAACTTTATTACAAGAACCATATTTGTTAATTTGTTTCTAAAAAACCTTTTTCTCCTGCATCTTGGCAGAATTAGATTTCGCTTCTCTCCATATACAAATACCATTTTATAAAGCATATTTTAGATACCAAGCCCAGGGTGCCCCCAGGCTGCTGCAGAGGCCAAGGGCTCCCCTGTCCTTCCCACAGTGTCATCCTGCTCCACAGCCATGCAGGTGTGTGGGAAGCACCACTGCAAATACCTTTTTTGCATAGAAATGAGAAGCTATTTTAAAATTAGATGAGTATCATAAAAAGCATTATTGCTGCTTCTCATCTGTTCTACCTTTCCACTTACATTCTTTTTATTGCTGTTAAGCTTCTTACCATGCCAACGCCTTTTAGGTTCGTGATTATAAGTATTTAAAAATATCCAAGCTGTGCTGACTGATATCAAGTTGAAAATAATAGACTCTAATTTGAAAAATGAAAAGCAGCTAATGCATTATTTAGAGAAATATGTTGCTTACTGAAAAAAAAAATTGTTTTCCTTTATAGCAGAGTCTGGTCTTTTCCTGTTTTGTTATCTAATACACTTTACCTCTACATGGTGCATTTTACCTCTATAAACATAGATTTTTTTTTTCAACACTTTAAAGCATCAAAAGATGGGCCTTTCATTTAGAAACACATGGAATTGAAATGAGAACAGTACCTGCTGATGCAGCTGGCTGGTGGTACCAAATCACATCTCTCAGCCTGGCTGTTCTCATGCTCTGTGAGGACTCTGATTCTCTTTGCATTTGGGCAATTTCTCTTTTCTTAGAAAAAGCCTTGTAACAACTTGACAAGGCTTGGCACTCTCTGGAGTGTGCAGGTACCCTACTGAGCTTGTTCTAGAGGGGAGGATAAGGCTGGATTTAAGGAGAGGTTTGGCACATCACTTACCTGCCTCATTCTTGGGTGCTTATAAACCGTAAATAAGCCCAGGGATGAAGACAAGAGGAGCAGGTCAAAAGTCATAGTGGTTGTATAGGAACTTGTTGAAGATGCAATAGTGTTAAATAAGTAGGAAGTGCAATTTAAGGTAATGATTCTTTGGTTTTGTTTGGTTTTTGGGGTTTTTTTGTTTTGTTTTTGGTTTTTTTTTTGTTTTTTTTTTTTTTTTTGTTTTTTTTTTTTATTTAAAGGATGTAAATACCAGGCTCTACATTCTTCTTTCACAGCTGTGCAAGGCAAAGCCAGAGCACTGCTTTTCTTGTTTTCAGGCAGAACTGCAAGGAAAGATGTGGGAAGTCTCCTCTCCTCCAGTGTTAGTTTGACTTGCACATCAGGGCTGGCCCAGCATCACTTTAGTCATCAGCATCAACAAAATGCCTGGTGCAGTTGTTATTCCCACAGCAAGGAGCAAGGGGGAGAATGGGACTTCCTGGGAGTTTCACCTCCAGTGCCTCTGTGATTGCTTTGCTCAGCACGTGTCAGATGCAAGCCTTGGGAAAAACAGAGGAATAACCCCCCCTCCACACAGGCATCTGTGGTGTCCCTGTGTGCCCCCCAGCTGGACAGGGATCCAGCTGTCCCAGGGACTCGAGGGCTCTCCTGCAGACTCTGGGAGAAGCATCAGCCTCAGCTCTGAGCCTTCAGTTCTTTGGTGCATGTTCTCAGAGAAGATTAATGTAAAAAACAGGTGCAGCTGCCAATGATAAATAGTACAATATGTTCAGATACAAACCTCAATCTCAATTATACTATTTTTAAAAGGTCTATTAGCAACGTAAGCACTCATGGAAATAGTCTTACATTTTCCATGTGTCCCTGAATAGATCCCAGTGACTTTGTGCTGACACATATCTTTGCACCCAATCATGAAATTCAGTGCAGGATTTTTTTTAAATCTTAAATTAAATTAAGCTCTTCTGTTTCAGAGCAGGCTTCTTTTATGACGTTAATTCATTTAAATCAAGATCCCAAAGCAAAAAGGGAATTTTTATTTATAATTTATAATTATTTATAATTAGAAAACCAAAAAGAGGCTTATAAGAAGATCCTCAGTGTTAAAAAGTTGAAGTTTTAGAGTTCTGCAGAGAGAATCAATAGGCAGGTGACAGCATGGCAAGTAGCAAATACTCACTGTATTTAATTTCAATTAAGTACTTGGACAAAATATATTTGAATTCTTTTCACACTGCAGATTAATTTTCTCTAAAGCATTGGCACTGTTGAAATCATTGACTTCCATTTGGAAATTCTTTATTAATTAGCATGATCTGCTCAAACCTGAGCTGAAAAATACGATCTAGTATGACAAATATTCCATAGCTGGGCTTGGGATTTTATCTTGCATCTGCAGTTGGATTTGTATTGAATTCAGAGGAAATGAAAGCAGACATTGTCCCTTAATGGGCACTTATGGTGAATGTGCACAATTAAACAGCAAGACATACTCTCTCCTATGTGTGTAGATAATATTTAGCCTGTTCACATTACACAAAAGCCTCGAAGGTTGCTGGTTGAAAGGCAGATGTGCAGCTCCAGCTCCTTCCCTGGAAATGAAGGCAGGTCCTTCAGCTACTGCTGAGCAGGACAGGCATGCTAAAATATTTGATGCATTTATACTTCCTCAAGAATCCTATTATTTTCTGTAATTGAAACTGTATCTGAAATGGTTTGGGTGGCACAAAATAGTCAGAAAAGCAGTAACAGACATAAAGAAGAGAATGTAATGCTAACAAGAGATGAGACTGGCCCTGGGTCATGTAATAATATATCATTAGCTATCCTAACTGACATAAATGAGAGAATAAAAATGCTATTTCTCTGTAATAGTTGAAAGGGAAGAAAATACCACATTTTTCAGGAGCTGGTGTACCTTAAGGCAAATCAGCTTTTTAATGTTCTTCCTTGGATTTGATATTTTTTTCCCCATTACGTGGCTTAATAAAAACAAGGTGCATGTGCCACTGAGCAGCACTGTTCCAAAATGCTTTTGTGTCAAATAAATTAATAGCTTTTTAGGTTCCCATGGTGTACCTTCATAAGCAGTGTCTTCCCTGCAAATTAAATGGAGGTGAACAAGTAAACTAGGAAATCCTGACTGAGTTGGGCAAGCACCTGAAAAACAGAAGTTCAGTTAAAGCTTATAAAAGGCCAAAGGCTCAGGGAAACCGGAAGGTGAAATTAATTCCCAAACTGCTGTGGCAGTTTAAAAACAATTAGTGAGAGCAGTCTCAAAAAGGCTTTTCAAAGTGCCTGTGTTAGCTGTGGCTCCACACGTGGGGCTAGGCAGGGTCAGCCACAATTGTGTGGAAATGACCTACACGATGGAGAAAATCAATGACCAGGAAAAAAAGGGATGGCATTTCTCAGTAACACTAACAAAGATTGCAAGGGAGAGTTAGGTGATTTTCTGCATTTAGTTTTCAGTATTAGCCTCCAGATGACTCCCAGGAGAGAGTAAACTAATGAAATATATATATACAGGTAAGAATGGGTAGAGGAATTAATAGTAGAGGAACTGGCTTTGTCAGCGATTACAACAGTTCAAAATGTTTTGATATGAAATATTCATTTTAATGCTGAGTTCCATCTAAACAAAGCAGATATTTCAATCTATTCTATTTCTTTTTATTTTGATATTTGGGTGGGGGTTTTTTTTGCCAGATCATTTCCCATTCATAATATCCCAATTCAGAGGAACTCAAACCATCTTGCAGTCCTATATCAAATCATTGAAACCTCCACGTTTGTGAAACACATTTCAAAAATAATGTATTTCAATAAGGTTCTTGGTTCTGGATGTTAAGACTTGGAAAAGTCAAAGTGATATAACTGAAACAAGTGTTTTTCACCAAATATTCTGTAATGAGACTAGATTTTATAATCCTGAAGCTTTCATTAGAATGGATGTTCCCAGTTCTGCTGTTCCAATCATGTGCTCGCAGTTCAATATTTGCATTCAGTTCAATGTTGCACTTCTGGCTCCATTAGTTTCAGATTTTAGTTTCTTCCAAACTTTTTCTAGTCCTTCAAAATACTCCTTTGGATATTTCATTCATCCCGTGGCTCCTGAGTATCTGTGCTGTGACGAGGTGGCAATGCCACAAGATGAAAAGGCAGTGAAATCCAGAGCATCTTTGTCCTTGCAAGAGCAGCTGACTCCAGTACTTCAGCTTTTCCTATTTTCCTGCTTATGACAGGGAAGATCCACTGAACAGAAAATACCAAACCTAAGTCCGTGGCAAGCTGTGGTCTGACCACAGTAAGTGGTGGTGGGTGCAAGTGAAGAATCACATCTTTAGAAGTCAATAAATGTCATTAAGGGTCTTTTGTTCTTATTTGTGTGACAGTTAAATGTATGATCCCCCTGAGTGTGTGGAAACAGGATCAATGATGAACTTCAATCCACACAATCACTTCTTATGTGAGACATAACCTTGGCTATTAGCTCCCAGATCAATCAATAACCTATTATCTCATGAGCTAAGAAATAAATACAGCCTCAGGCCACTATTAATTAGAGCAGCCAGGGAGGTATAGACCAGAAGATGTGTGTTGTTGTTGTTCCTGATCATTTGAAGCACAGAATGAAGCTGAACTAAAAGGATTTGTTTTAGATGTTTTGGTAGTTTTGGTGGATTTTTTTCACTCTTTTTTGGGGGGTTTTTTTGAGGAGAAAAAAATGGGTCTTTTTCTGATATGATCCATTACTACTTTTAAAAAGACCAAAATTTTGATAGTATGTAATTTGTTACTTTCCTTGACTTGAAGCAGTTAGATCTCTGATATGTTCACTACAAATGTGGAGGAAATACACCAGTGGAATGGAGAGAATAGGGGAAAAAAAAGTAAAACTCTTGGGTTGGATAGGAACAGTTTAATAACTGAAACAAAATAAAATATAATACTAACAGTAATAATAACTGTAATAAAAATGAGAGGAAGAGAGATAAAACCCAAGAGGAATAATACAAATACAGTTGCTCACCACCTGCTGGCAGATGCCCATCCCATCCCCAAGCAGTGACCAGCCCCTTCAGGGTGACTCCTCCCAGTTTATGTGCTGGGCATGGAATATCCCTTTGGCCTGTTCAGGTCAGCTGCCCTGGCTGTGATCCCTCCCAGCTTCCTGTACCCCAGCTTGCTGGCAGAGCATGAAATGCTGAAGGCTCCTTGAGTGGGTAAGCACTGCTGAGCAGCCACCAAACCATCAGTGTGTTATCAGTGTCATTCTCACACTGAATCCAAACACAGCACCGTAGCAGCTACTAAGAAGTAGATTAACTCCATCCCAGCCAAAACCAGGACTCCACTCCAAACAAGCACAACGAAAACATGAACAGAAGTGCAGTCAGCCCACTCTTCCAATAATAAAAAGATAGCTCAGTGGTAGCAAAAAGACATTCCTGGTAATTAATGGGAGTCAATATGTCCTATTGCTATTCCTGTTTTCATATCAGTAAAATCAGAGCAATCATGTTGTTCCAAAATAAATATCCGTTTGTTGTCACTGGTCCTCAAGCCATTCAGTTTCTCCAGAATGTGAATTTGTTGACTCCTGCTCTGTGTTTTACTGCTTTCCTCTGTTACGTTGACTGCTGTGAATTCATCATATATTTATTGACAAATGCATGAGCAGTTGCAGCAGGATGTGATCTGATGCAAACAAAGTCAAAAAAGTTGGCTAATTCACCTTTGCCTGCAATGTTTACCAAAACTAGTGACCACCCCCAGACAGTTAATAAATTGAAGATATAACATTTGTATATGTGCTGCACATTTACAGAACTTTGTCAATGGTTAGGAAAAGGCTGAAGTTGTACAGCCTTTGGTTGCTTTTCTAAACATTTTGTATTGAACATGATTTATGGGGCACTTGTTGCAAGATGAAGCTTGGAGAAAACATATTCACAGAAATCAGGAGCAATTCCTCGAACAAACCCTCCCCATCTATGACAAAACCCAGAGCTGACTGCCCTGCCACTAATCATAAAGGCCTGGGCTGACAACGTCTCTGGTGCTGGGACAAGGTATTTACACCCCTCTTCTACAGGCTTCTGTCCCAGCAGTGTGCACAGTGGGGCTTTCTGCAAATATTCTGCAAATTTACGTGCCAATTTCTAAGGTGGCTCATCAAAACCAGTGATTTTGACCTACTCTTGTGATGGATGTTTATACATTTAAGTCCTTTTTGGTGTCAGCTACAGATCTAAGAACATCTGAGGACACATCTGGATGTTCCTGATCTTTGCACCCCGTTCCCTGAAGTCAGATTTTAGGTTTCATAAACAGTACTAAATTCTTTATATGTAGATTCTTCCTATTTCTTTACGCCCTATATCAAGGGCAAATGTGAAGTGATTTTATTATTTTTTTAATCTATAGAGTCAAGGTACAATTACTGCAAACTTTCCTTAATGTGCACCAGCTAATAAAGATTAAGTTTATTACAGCACTGCACATTTTCTGAATCAAAGCGTTCCCTCTCACTCATGAAGGTCAATTTTTTTCAGGATCAGGCTGGGAAGGGAACAGGACTGATGAGGATGACCCACACCAGGTGTCACCAGGATATCTGTTCCTGGCTTGTCTGGGTACACAATTCCCACAGTGCCAAAAAAGGTAGGAGGCTCTGGCTGGCATTGCTGGTACATGAGTGTTTGCAGAGTTGTTGTGAAATAGGTATCAATTTATCTAAATATTGACAGTCTCGCTAATGACAATATTTGGACTTAGGGTTGAAATAAATTCCACCAAAGCCCCAGAGCTTAAACTGTCTGTGCTTTACAGACAGAGCTGGCCAATAAACAGCTCTGGACATGGGGATTTGGTGGATTTTAGGCTGCCTGAATATGACTCCCTTTATTATTCTTTAGTTGCGTTGAATCTCTGACTCTTACCCTTTTGAAAAAATCCATCTTGGATTTTCCAGTGCATGTATTCTGGGAAATTAAATTATTCTGAAACCAAACATAGAATTAATTTAAAGGGGGAAGAGCTGGCATGACAACTGGCACTGGTCAATTCAGGAGAGCCAGACCTGCTGCACTGTCATCCCTGGTGCTTTCTCTTTCCTCTTAATCCTTTTGTTCTGTTTACCAGGCTTGTGGCAAATGAAGTCTGTTGTTTTGCTGTCAAAAAGTTTTCTTAGGAAGGCTGGGAGCATGAAAGCAATACAAATAGTGACTGCAGCCTTTTGAGTCACCTATTAATTCAGTATTGGCTGGAGCTATGAAACATTTTCGTTGACATATTTGGTTTTTACTGTGTAATCATCTGTGGGGCTTGCTCTCCAAGACAGAAAAGTCAAATTTATGACATTTATCCACAAAGCATAAGGAAGATGTGTTTATTTATTTACAGTTACACATTCACGACAATAAGCCAATCATGCCAACCAGCAAGGAAATGAAATTCAATTTGATATGTGTAATCTGCATGATGTGGAAATCCTTTGTGAGTATCCCTGGCCTTGAATTCAGGCTCAGCCTTCAATATTTCTTCCATCAGCCCCAGCATTCCCGCAGGTAGGGCTGGCCTAGGCAGGAGCCCAGAGAAATCAGAACAGGGTTAATTCAGTTTTTCAAGCCTGTTTCTGTAGAAGGCACAAGGCTGCCCTGGAGAAGCCCTTCTTTTGCCTCCTGAGGCTTCATCCATACATGCCATGTCTAAGAGCACCACAGGCAGAGGCTCAGGATGAAGCAGGACCAGTTCCATGAAGCTCAGCACAAAGCATGGAACAGGGGTATCCCTTGTCCATGGAACAGGGATATCCCCTGCAGATCAGTGCAGCATTTTCACTAGTGAGGGACTGACATTTGGGCAAAAATAGGGAAGGATTTGATTTGGCAGGCAGTGGGATGGGGCTGTGTCTCCTGAGCCAACACATTCTTCTCTGAAAAGGAGCTATTGGTGCTGATGACAAAAGGTTTGTCACAGCTCTGTGTTTTCTGTTCCTTTACATTATGTATTATGAAGTTGCTGTACTTATATCTCCATATTTTGCATATCACACTTCTTAGATCCCCAAAGATCTATTGCCCACAGCAACACTATCAATATTAATAGCAAACAATCACATTCTTCTCTGTTGAAGGCAGGAAGTTCCTCCATGATTTTTTAGGGATTGCTGAGCACTAATTAGCTTTTATGTAATACCAGTTAAATGTTTCTGATTCCATTGTAAAGGGTAGCTGTTGCACAGTGAATAACACTGCAGACTTTTGGCCAGAGATAAGCAAGGTGAACTCCCACTCAATGAAAAGTGTTACACGATGTACAGTAACATTTCAGTTGGAAGCCCTCAAACAGTAAATTACATAGCACTCCTATCTCTTCAACAAAATGTACTTTTCAGTACTCAGGAATTTCACAGTGGATACATAAATTTAAGCAACCTTTAAATTCCTTCTTCCTGTACTCATGTGGGTGTGAAAAGTCAGAATGGGAATTTCTTTTGCAATCATGTCAAGTGAGAAAGGGAAGTTGATACATATTTATATGCATACACATGCATAAACACCGTTTAGCTGTTTCAATTTGCACTTAAGTAAAAATTTTCTGACTATGAAAATTTTGTTTGCACTGCCTCAGAGTGAAATCTGTCCTAGGAAATCAGCTATCTGTAGGAAATCAGCTATCTGCCATTTATCTTTGAAGGCTCCTCAGTGCCATTATAGACCTGATTTCTTAGTGATCCTTTTTCTCTAAGCACCCAAACCCACCACTCAGAACCATTGCTACTTGTAAAGTAGTTGATGCTTTTCTTGCCATCTTCAGCATTCATCCTTCCCACTTAACACCTCATTTCTTTTACCATTCTAATAAAAGTGGTGCAGGATTTCTACTGAGTGCTACAAAATCCTCAGTGCTTCTCTTCTACCTATTCCTGTATCTG
The DNA here is from genome assembly GCA_035041135.1 of Platyrinchus mystaceus. Lineage (NCBI taxonomy): Eukaryota > Metazoa > Chordata > Aves > Passeriformes > Tyrannidae > Platyrinchus > Platyrinchus mystaceus. The sequence goes on from JAWWLV010000035.1 coordinate 5,677,277, forward strand.
TATCTGTGGTCTGATCCAAGGCATTGGGTGACCTGCCATTGATCATGACACTGTAATTGGCTCTTCTGGTCCGCTTGGCATCACTTCCTGCTCAGCAATGAAAGAAAACCCCCAGGGTCTGCAGCTCCTCACTCAGGCATAAAGCACATCAGGTGCATGGGCTCTGAAGACTGGGCCACCTGGGGATGCTCCACCTGAGAGCCATAATTCTGAATGCAAAATGTCCTCAGGCAAGTCTGAAACACCTTCTGCCTCTGAGGATGAGAAGATTTTAGAGGTGGCTTGAATTAAAAGTTTGAATTGACTTCACTTGAGGTCAAGCAACCAAGGGAGTGAAAGAGAAGAATTGTTTTTATCATGAGTCACAGGTGCTACACATCTGATGATTAAACACAGAGAACTGGAGCTGGTCATATATATATATATATATATTTGACCTTCCTGATGAAATCCAAAAGGTTCATGTGACTCAAACACACAGAGTGGTTCTGATGACCTGGGCAGCATCAGCTGGATAAAAACAAGAGAGCAGCACATGCTTGGGCAAATGTTTCATTACCCAGATGTGAGTCAGACAACACTCAAGCATGTGGCTCATGGGCCTAAGGAATAACACACAAGATCAAGTGTTACCTGGGGCCTGCTAAGGAGAGGCAAATCTCACAAGAAACTGAGAACATCAGCTCCTTCTCCACCTGTCTGTAGCAGGGAGCTCTCAGGCAGGCTGCCAAGTGAGTGACAGCTCCTGGAGGACTTACATCATAATACATAAATGTCAGAACTTTTTGAAATTATAAATGACATTTTGTAACTCCAAAGGTGTTGTTCCCAGTGTTCTGGGAGTGCTACACTGGCAGCTAAAGGATTGACCACAGGGTTGGATGTTAAAAAACACTTATGTTCAGGACAGCATGGCTGCATTACATCCATTTTATACCATGAAAAAAAATCCCAGCCAGCCTCTGAAGCCCAGTTTCTGTACCTCTGAAACACCAGTGTCACCAGCCTGAAAGCTGTTATGAATCAAATCATCTGGGAGAAGGAACTGAAATCAAGGGAAATGTGATTGAGAACTGAAAACAGTTTAGAGACATTTTGTTTGATATCCGAAAAGCTAAAAATTCACAGTGAGGATAAAAAAGTGTGTAACTTCAACAAAAGCAAGCTGAGATCATAGAGGAAGTTAGAAAAAAAGCAGCAGTAAAGCTGTAACAGATGGAAAGCAGGCGACTGTGAAAATTGTTAGTATATATTAGCAGCTAGGAGCTATCTATGAGATGAGAGGGCTAAATGACACTAGCAGGAAGTTTTGAGCAGCTGAGCCATAGGAACTGATAAAAATGACAGATATCCTGGCAATGGTACATCGTTGCATGAAGTGGGGAGAGGTGTCAGTGGTGATGCAGTGAAGATAAAGCTGAGCTGGCAAGAGAGGCTTCAGGTCCTGCCTCTCATCTCAGGCTGGTTTCTGGGTTTTACCTGTCAGCTCGTTAATGTGACGTGTGTGAACAGGGTGTGAACAGTGTGTCCAGCCCCAAGTGCACTTTTCCCTGAGTGATGCACTGACTGCTAAGCCACCCAGCTGTGCCTCCTCAAAAATCTGCCCTGGGAATCTCTTCTCCCTTTGGGTCCGTGACTTTCTCTTCATGTCCTAAGAAGGTTCATTTCCTTTGGCCCATGACAGCAAAGTGTTGATGTGGCAAACAACTACCTGCTTCCAGAGAGCTTTCTGTCTGGTTTGGGAGCTTGGGTTTGGGTTGAAGCTGGGGGAGGAGGAGCTGTGAACGTGCTGTGCCACTTCCCCTGCCATCTGAGTCACAAAGGATGGATTCTGATGCCATCCTCTCCACTTACAGCTACGCTTTAAAATAAAGCAAATGCTGTTGTTGCACCTTGGGCATGATTTGAGCAGGGATTAGGCTGCAGCCAGGAGTTCTGTTGTATCCAACTGCTGGGATATAAGTCGAGCAATCAGCTCAGTCTTGGCTGGGGTCACTCACTTTTACTGTCACTGACCAGTGTATCAAGGCTGCTGTACTTTAAATCCTGTCAGTGGTTCTAACAAGTGAGATAAATATCATTTTGGTACATACAGATATATGTATCCATTTACATATATATGTGTGTGCGTGTGGGTGTAGCTGTAGAAACACATGAACATACAAAGAGAACAAGCATGTGTATGTATATATATATATATATATATACACACTCAGAGTCATTACAGGCTCTTTTTTGATCAGTAAAGAAAGCACACACAGACAAAGACTGAGAATTTAAGTAAATTAAGTCTTTAGGCAGTATGCAATAAAAGCAAGAATAGGAGAAACCAGAATCTGGAAGGAAAAACACAAAATAATTAAACATCCATTATAAAGTCATGGAAGCTAGCTCTATTAATTAAATACATATGGCTGGCACTAATCCAGCAGCACAAGCACAGACAGAGGAGATGCACAGTTGGGTTAGGTAGAAACAGTAAACACAGAAAACCAACTGTCCAAGAGGCACCCAAGTCCTGTCAGCAGTCCCAGGGTTGTGACATTTTCTATTTTAACCGTTGAGGGAATCTCACAGGAGAGACCATTATCAGATGAAAATGTAAACACTCCAGACAATAAACAAGGTAAAGAGATAAATCTGGTCCTCCTGTCTCTTTGGAAATCTTTTTCTTCTAGTTTATATTGGTCTAAGTGGAGCAGCACTGATAAAGAATTGCCATGGAGAAAAAATTATTGCCAATCTGAAAAAATACTTCATTTGTTCAACAGAGAGAGCTACCTCAATTTCTGCCTTGGCTTCAAAATCCTTGTTAGAGGTCTGGCTGCCCGAGAGTGCATCACCTCACTCTGCTGCAGCTGTGTCTGAGAGCACAGCTGGTGATTCTCAGCCATCCTCTCCTTACAGAACAGCTGCATTCAGACTCCCAAGAGAGGTTTAACTCATTAATTCAGTGTTTATTTTCTCACTATTTAACAGTGGTCTCCACTATAGCCACATCCTTAGGACTCCAGGTGATCTGCAAGTCTCTCTCTCTCTTCCCTTGCTGGATACCTGCAGCAGTACCAGAGGTTGCTATTTACCATTCAGAAGACCTGTCCATGCAAACAGTGCATAAAATGATAAAAGATTCAGTAAGCTTTCAGAAACAGAACATTATTCATCTGCTCAGAAACATCTGGACATTTCAGGAGTCCTCCTAAATTTATGGATTCTACTCAACAAACCTAAGTTTTTACTCAGGGGTAAATAAGCCATTCTGGGGGCTTTGCCAGGCATCTTCTCTCCCTCTCTTGTCTCTGTACACTGTGAATAATACATCCCCACAAAGCGCAAGTCAGCAGCATTAGCCCCTTGTTTCCTTTCGTGTATTTTTAGGAGCTCCCACTCTCTGTTCCCGGTTACAGAGGGGCCCATGGCAATGCAGCACTTACAGCCCTGTGGGCCCAGCTCTGCTCTGCACTGGGGAAGGAACCCCAGTCCTGCAGGCAAGAACCCTGGGCTGCCAAAAATAGCATCTCTGTGCTGCTTGCTGAGGAGCTGCTGCTGGCTACACGAGAGCCATGGAGAGACAGTGCTGGAGTCTGAAATGTAGGACACTGGCCAGGAAGGAACTTTTTCTTATTTAAAACTACTGTTGTCAAGAGAGAAACTGAAATCACAGTCCATCTGAGAGGAGGTCAAGAGCTGAGTCAAACCTCCTGTAACAGGAGGAGGTTGAAAATATAGGCCAGGACCTCACGCAGCTCTATAAACACTTCACCACAGGAAAAGGAGAGGGAGAAAGAAAAAGAAAAGGGAAAGGATTGTTTGAATCCCTTTTTCTAAATAGTCTCTTCAAGAAAGAATCCCCAAAAACTTCAGGCAGTTGACACCTCTCAGGGCTCAGAGCTGCCCCAGCTCAGCCCACACAAGCCTTGCCCATCTGGCTTTCACACTATCTCCCCATTCACTTCAGATTCCTTTCTGGATTTAACACTAATGGACCAGGGATACTTTGGGTTTATCTTTTCTCTTGAGCAATGTTGCTATGAAGGTATTTCTCAGACTATCTTCACTTTATGGTATTTTTTCCTTCAGCTATATTCTTCATCATCTTTTTATGTGGGAAAACAAATAGTAAAACCCTTTGGGGTTTTAAGAAGTGCTCATAATTGGCTTCATTTTGTTACCATTGGTAGGATTAGATTTGCTTTAAAGCCCACTGCTTCTGAAAAATCTCCCTCTGCTTTGTGCATCTTACAAGTGACCCAAGCCTCACTCTGCCTCAGAAAAGCAGACCCTGGGAAGAGGAAAGCAGCTGGGATTTGGCAAAGGAGAAATTTTCTTATCATTTGTGTAGCAATGATGAGACTCAGGATACAGACAAGCATTTCTTCCTGAAATGTTATTTGCAATGAGGGACAAAACCACAGTCTTCTCCTGTCATATTGCCTTTGCTTTGCTGTGAATACCACCTAAAGCCACATAGTGATTAACAGACTATGAATGTATGGGTTTAACTGGTAATTATACATGTTATTTGCATGGCATTCTTCAGCCCATGTTTATCATTCTTGCCTTTAATATTTACTTCCAGTAGAGACAGTAGGTAATTAGTCTCATAAAACTTCTGTATCTGAGCAGATTCAATTATAATGGATCAAGAAATACTGAATTCAGCTTTAAGTATTTTTAAAGCAAAATGCTAACATGCCTTTTAAGAGACTGTGAGTCTTCATTGAGGACTAACTCATCCTCCTGAGCTCTGCTTGCTCAGAGTTTCAGCTCTGATTCCTGCCCAGCACAAGTGATGTGTGAGGCTGTGAGAGCCTGGCACAGGAACCAGGATTGAAGCATCAGTCCTCATGCCATTTCCTGATAGCCTGTGCCTTGCTCTGTGCCGTTACAGAGAGGATTTATTTTCCAAGTCCTGATCTAGACTAGAACATGATTTTTCTAAAATGCTGTGAGTGTTGGTCCCATCTTTGAGCGGGAGCACCCCAACACCTGTGGGCTGGGGAGGATGTCTGCTTCCATTTAGTGGTATCAGCAGTGAGCCATCAGTAGGTTTAATAAACTCCTTTGCTGCAGCACAAGTGATCTCATTTTGTTAGAGCAGCAAGATTTGAGAGGTCTCAGGTTCAGAGGCTCAGGACCCCTTGCAGTGCTGTGGGCTGCACAGAGCCAGACACAGCCAGCTCAGTTTGGCATGGGCCACCTTACTGCTGCCCATTCGTGCTGCCATGCAGAGCCTGTGGTGTCTTTCCATGCTGGATCTCTCAGCCTTATAGGTTTTAGCTTCCTGATGAGCTGAGAGTTGTGCTGGATGACAACACACCCTCCTTTTGAATGAAAATCTGTCATTTTTACAAACAAGGAATGTGGATTTCAGCACTTTCATAAAAAAAAAGCGGCCATGCCTGCTCCCTTACCTGTCCTTGACAGGTAGGAAAAAAAGACAGATAGATAGATAGATGATATTAAGCAGTTCTTTGCCATTTGGGACAATAAGTATTTCCCCCTGGGAAGCTAGAAGATGTTGTAGCAGCTGTGAAGAAGGATAGCAATTCTCTGGGGAGAGCAACTTTCAGGTGTTCACTGACTGTTATTAAACATCTAAACTAAACTAAATCTCTGCCACAGCTGTCACTGATGCCCGGGCAGCTCTTGCTGTGAGTTCAGGTTAAATCACCTTTGAGGGGCTGTATTCTCACTGGCATACATGGAAATACTGCAGCATCTCAATGTCACTGGCACTTTTGAATCATATACCTCACATCAATCACAGCATTTTGCTGGTCTTCCCCCAGCAAACAGTCTTATGAGAAGAATTTTTCATCATATAGATTCAAAACAGCACAACTTCTTCCATTGCAGTGCAAGTATCTTCTTTAGGAACACTCTGGGTTTATTTTCAGGGTACATGAGAAAGGGGAAGGAACAGACTAATGTCCCACTGCCCATACAGGCCTCCTCTGTTTTCCTGCCTGACTGGGTTTGTTTTTGCTTCACTGGTATTTTGTTTTTTTGAGAAGTGTGTTTTTCAGGGGAGCAGAGATGTAGGTGCACTGATAGGTTTCACTAGAAGATGGTAGATGCTTTTGAAGCTCAGAAGAAGGAAGGCAGTGTGGCAAATTCAGCTGTAAAACATCCTTACTGAGCAACAGTTAGAAAAAAAAAAGTGGTGTTCAGGCTGGAAGCTAAAGGAAGTTTTCTAATCACATTGTCCTTTTAGGCAAGTTTATATAATATCAGTCCAGACTACAGGAAAGTTATAATAAGTTTAAAAAAGGGAAAAAAAGAGAGAGAAGGAATTAAGAGGATTCTCAGAGATGCCATGCCTGAGTAGGTAATAAACTTTCTGAAGTTGTGTTTCTCCATTAAAACCAGTAGAAAGATGTCATCAAAAGCAAAGGCAGTAGATCCCTGTAACAAGCAAGCCTGTTTCAGAAGATAAGGATAAGCTTATTTCACAAACATTTGCCCTAGGAAGAAGGTGCAGCAGAGTGAAATCCTGAAATGATAAGGGGCTACTGATTTTATACACGCCTGTCATCAAAATTGAAAATAGTTTATAGGTCTTGCTGTTTAAAAAAGAATTCGATGCTCACAAATACGAGGGTTATCAGGCTTTATTGAAAAATCTTTCTGTACCCAAGAGGGGATTTATTTTCCTGTTCATTATATCACCAACACAAAAGATACTGCAAAAGTACAGTCCTGAGAAATTACTTTCAGGGGTAAGTAAATAACTGGGCCCTTCTAGAGTTTGCTGTGAGCAGGACCAAGTTGCTGTTCAGAGGAGGAGTGGGAAGTGAACTTAAGTGTCCAGGTGAGCGGCTTCCTTCTGAGAGAGGAGAGGGCAAGCAGGACGAAGATAAAAATCGACATATGACCTGCTAAGGCATGTATCACTCTCATCTCATTTAGGAAACATGCTGGAAACCCTCTTCATCCAAAGGGGGAGAAATCCCTTCCTCTCTTATTTCAGAGTCACTGAAATCTGCCTGGAAGTCCATGACCCCAGAGAGAGGCCTGTGTCTGGGGAAGGGAGAACAGTGGCAGAATTGCTGCCCCCCTTCTCCTGCCCTCAGTGGAGTGGTTCTGTTCTGCCTTTGTTCCAGGCACCATGTCCCCCTCAGGGTCACAAGAGGCAGTTCTGCCCTGGGAGAGAGCAGCACTGGGAAAACCTCTATGCCAAATGCAATTAAAAACAATTACTCTTCCCCAAAGCTCTGAATCAGTAACTGCCAATCCTAAATGGCCATCACTGGGTATCACAGTGGCTGTGCCTTTGTTCTCCTCGGTGTGGGATTTTGCTCTCTGAGCCATCAGTGCCCTTGCCAGCTTGATACTGGGCAAGATTTAAACCAAGAAAGTATCTCTGAGCAAACAGGGCTTCTACCCAACCCACTGTCTGCCTGACATCTGACAGGCTGATGTGACCTACCCATAGTGTCCCTGACCCTGCACTGCTCTGCTGCAGAGCTGGATGCAGCACACAGGCACAGTGCTTTAGGTGCAGGCAGGTGAGGTGTACATGTCCATCTTCAAATTTTTCAGCCTCATATAAATTCAGGTCTTTGTGCTTTTCATAGAACAGAATACAGCGAGGGACTGGTGCCTTTTTTTTTGTTTAAAATTTTTCTTCTGAAAAGTCCAAGACTCCTTTTTTCTTCTCTCAAGGGACTTTTGAATGTTTTCAAACCTTGAAAGTAATATGATTAAGTGTTGAGACAAGAGTACATGCACAGTGATGTTTTTTTCCTTTTTTTTCTGTTTAAAAAAAATAAATCTCTGGTAACCTGTAGATGCTGTGTGGACTGTCCTCATTGCTCCAGCATTTCTAACCCTCTTTGCACTCTGCTGGCCTCTTGCATTCAGTGTTACCTGGTCACAGGCAATATCAGAGCTAAAAGATTATGGTGAAAAGAAGTATTCCTGTATACCTGGTTTTAATATGTTATTTCTGTGATTCTTTAATAAATAAAAACTTCCAGTTTATCTTCTCCACAGTAATCCCTTCTGTCATTCCCCATCTTTCTCCATGAAGCACTATATCTGAAGGTATTTCCTGAGAAGCTCAGATTTCTGTTGTGCCTCTTGGCAGGAGGAAGGTAGAGAGGACCAGTGTTTCATGTCTGGGTGGGTCATTAGCCTACATTTATTTAAGCTATTTACCATCTAACATTTTACATGACTTTTTTGGCATGCCAGAGCAAAGCTTTTCAGTGATCAAGAAGAAACCACTCTGGGGGAGAATGCTAATACTACTCTGCCCTTGATAGGATGGTGACTGGCGGCATATAAATACCCCTGACAGGATGACAGAAATCACTCTTCTATATTTACCAGGAGCCCTGGGCCAACATGCACAGTGGTGGGAACCCATCTGCTCTGTTCAGTCACTTTATCAACACACTACTACTTAACAGCTGAGGCTTTTGTAATTTTTTTTTTTTTTTTTTTTAAGCCTGGTGTGTGCAGAGAACAGGAATGCGTTTAATAGCAGTGTGACAAAACCAAAATAAATCAGAAAGGTCAATTATAAATTGAAAGGTCTAGTGATTCATCTGATGAATCACATAAAGGAACAAATTAATTTTGGTATTGTTGACCGCTTAGATTTCCTTCCACGAGCCCATCGTCATTAGCTGTGCATTAATGAGGCCTCCTCCGAGTGCTTGCAGTGAACTCCAGCGAGGAGAGGGACAGGGGACCTGGGCAGCTCGTGGTTTGGGGGCTCAGGCCTCTCAATGGGGCATGGAGAGGGTTTTGATCAGCAAGACACCAGGCAGATCCAGCTCCTCTGGATCCAGTTCCTCTGGATGCACACTGGCCTTGGCAGGAGTGGCAGCGGTCAGAGGGATCTGCCCTGGTGACATTTCTACTCACTGCCTTTCAGACTGGTTTTATAAGTTTAATTTCTACTTACCAGAAGTTATTGCACACTGTAGTGCTAAGCAGCTGCCTCTCCCAGCCTTTTGGCTTTGCTTGCCATGACACAGTTTCGTTTTCTTTTGGATATTTGCTCACATAAACATTTCTCTCCCACTTCTAGAAGTGTGACTTCTTAATGTTCAAAATCAGCCACCAGAGCACTGGAGCCAGTGGTTAGTCCATATTTCCCTGGATTCAGGGACAGCCTGAATTCACATAATTCACCTGGCACCTAAGTTTGAAACACAAGTCAAATGTCAGGGTTTGTTTCTATCAAAAACTTTACCCAAGGGCAGTGCCAGCATGTGTCTGAGAAAATACAGACTTACCTTTCATTTTCAAACCAAGCTTCTCACACATCCCAGTGCTCCAGACACTTCTGCCTGTCAACAGCTCAATGCGAAAAGGCCCTAAATAATTACTTAACTTCAAATATATTTTTACATTCATTGGTGTCTATTGAAAAAACTAAGATTTGTTCTATTAACAGAAGAGGGATTTATTAAGAAAATGTGAATTGCACTCAAGGCAGCAATGTTTTACACCCTGTGTAGCTGTGTGAGAGCCTGGAAGTGTTTTTCTGCAGACTGAGTATCAGAATAGACCAACAGCAGAAAAGAAAGCTCTTTGTCCTTGCAATAAGGGCAGTAGTATCTCCCCCTTCCAAATGTTTTGTATTAAATCCAAATACAGGAGGCATAAACACATTGCAAAAAGGCAGCTGCTTTAAAAGCCTGTTTCCCCAAAGACACTCTGTGAAATATACTGGTGTGAATTCATAATGTCTGAGCAGTCTCAGCTGAATTAAAGACTGAAAAGAGGACTATAGAAGCAAAATATCGTTTCAGAATTCAAGTTAGCCAAACGAGGCAATTCAAAGTTTAAGTGGTACTTTCTGTTCTTAACATTTTCTACAGCAACTTTCAAAAACACCAAAGTAAAATAATCACTGTTGCAGAACTATGGATTTCTCTCAGGGAAACTGTTTCATTCAGTGCAAACTTCAAGTCTATCCAGGTATTTGTGTACAGCTGAGGCTTTTTCTCCCGCTTTATAAGTCTGCAAAATAAAGTACTGCTGGATGAGTCGGTAAGCAATAGCAATTTTATTACTTTTATATTCCCAATAGCAATCTATTTTAAAAATGAAAAATGCAATAAGCATGTAATTATCTTAAATTAGTGGTCATTTTAAAATTCAAAAAAATCCAAACTACAAACACTATCAGTGAGCTTCCTGGAAATTAAGTTACTGGAATTAACTGGGTTTGAGTTTGACAGATAAGCTGGAAAATACTTTGATTTGTGTGGCCATGTCTACAGAAATTATGCAACAATAGTTAATTTGTCATTCAATCGTCCAATATGTATGAAGTCTTTGATGGTAAAAATGGGTACAGGTAGAAAGAGAGTCCAATTAACTAGTTTTCCAAGCTGGCCCTGCTAAATTCATGCACCAAAACCAGAGAGTCAGTGTATAAACCGTGATATGGTTTTAAATCAACTGCCAACCCAGCACAGCAGTCCTGTTCCAGGGTATGTGTCTGATTTTAATTAGCTGACACAAACTTTTCCCCCAATTCATCACACTCAGGTTCCACATGCCCTCAGCTTACACTGGATTTCTTAAAGATGAGACTGATTATCCCTGATGAGAGGTTTCATTTGTCTCTTGGGCTGTCCCTTTGAAGGAGCCTCCAGCAGGGCACTGCTCACCCTGTGCTTGTGGAAACACCAGCCCAGGGGAAAAGGGCGGCCGTGAATTCCAGTTAAAGGCAGGCCTTGGTGGTTTTGTCCTTGATAAAACTTCTAAGTGTAAAAAAATGTCTATTAAACACAAAGTAAGAGACACCTTGGGAAAAAAATACATGAGCATGAAGGTAACTTTCTGTGTGTTAGGTGAGACTCAGTGGCGCAGCAGGGGCAGGGTCCTCTGGGAGCTGCAGTGGAGCTGGCACTGAGCTGCCAGCATGGGGGTGCTGGGGCACCTGATCCCCAGCCCACCTGCCTTCCCAAGGAGAGCACTCTCCTGGTGACTGATAGGGCCAGAACACTTCAGAGAAGATTCTTAACCTTGTAATTTTTTCTTCTTCTTTTTTTCAGAAGAGTCAGCATTATTTCCTTCATGGTCACTGCTGAGCACTACATAAATCCATATCCACACTGTGATTAATGGCTCTTTAGTACCAAAGGAAGGGGTTAGATACAGCTTTTAATCACTGTCAAATTTCATAATTTTCCCACTTTCTTTTCCTGTCTCCTGTGAAGCTTCTTCATGGCAAAACCTAATGAAAGCTGCCACTACATGTTGGATGGACTTGCAATGAACTTCAGATGATACATATCATACCTTTAGCCCACCCTTCCCGTGTAGCTGCTGAAAACCAAGTGTCACAAGTCTGTAATTCTTTTTAAAAGCACAAGGAATCAGGTTCTGCCTGTTTCTGTTCCTTGGCTGTGTGAAAAATTGCACAGAAATAGAAAGTCAATAGTGGCCTAATGGCACAGGCAATGAAGGTCATCTTCTTCCACCACTGACTGCACTAACTTGGTTTCTGGCTCACACAGCACTTGATGTCTCCTGCAGCATGGATCCTCACTTGCTCATATGTGGCAACCGCCTCAGGATGGAGTTTAGGTTTCATAAAGCATGAAAATGCAAGAAATTGTAGCGAGTCCCAGGGCTGAGTTTTCACAGACTGGCTGATCCCAAATCTCTCGAGGTCAGTGAGAAGCAGCCCCAGACACAGCCGTGGGCACAGTCCTGCCATGCCAGGCTGCAGAGAGCCCTATGTGCCCCAGGACACCCTGACAGGGCCACCCAGCTCAGGGGCAGAGCCACCCCAGGGCCGGCACAGCCTCGCGTGAGATGCCGCTGCGGATCAGGCATTGGACCCGCACTCTCAAACATGGCCAGGCATGGATTTATCCTGCCTGACTTTAGTCTCCCTCTTGGCTGGGATGCCAAAATTGCTTTCTGGCCCCTGTAGCAGGCAGAGCTGTGTCTGCAGTGAACAGCTCAGAGCAATTTATTTTGCTGTTTCGTCCAATGATATGCACAGTGCCAGGAGGCCAAAGGCAGGTGGGTCTCAGGACAGCTCCCTGAGCACTCACAGGGATATGTGTCTTTGAACCTGAGTCCCTCTGGCTTTCAACCCTCCACTCAGATGCTCAGAGGTACAGAATGGGGCTGTTATTCCCTTAGTCTTTCCTTTGGCATCCAGTGCTGTGCTCAGGGAAGCCAAGGATGCTGCAGAGCAATTATTTAATTTGGAGCTTGGCCAGGCCGAGCCAGGTGATGGGAAGACTGTCACCATAACTCTGTTATATGCTACACATTGAACTTACTCCTTCCTAAATAATTCCCTTTTGATGAAATGGCAATGGCAGAATGTTTGCAGAGTCTTATGAAACTTCTTAGGGTTTTTTGTTTGTTTGTTTGTTTTTTTTTAATATAGATAAAAGACGTGATTCCTATCACTGAGAAGATATTTGCTGAAACCTAAATTTGTGACTCAAGTTTCCCACCCTCACCCAATTCTTCATTTTCCAAAACATATCTGATTGACTGGAAGTGGAAAGCCATTCTTCTAAAAATTTTTAATGACTCTAATTGCATTTTAATATTTGATATGCTTTCTAATTGCAGAGAAAGTATTGACATCGATGCTGAGCCTCATATAACTCTGCCATCCTTCACAATGCATGAACTGCCCTACAAGAGCATTTGTATGGTGACAATGATAACTGTAATTACCCGTGATCCAAGATGGACAGTAGTGACATGTTTTATTCAAAAGACATGAATCATTAGTGCCTTTGCAACAGCCTGTAGAGAATGAGGATATTTATTAACTGTAAAGACTGATGTCTGCTCACACAGGCTTTCATTGGTGCCAGTTCAGGTCAAACCTGTTATGGACTGTAAGGAGACACAACCAGTCAGGGGAAAATGCAGAGAAAGCTACAATAAAGCCTAGAACAGTGTATCAATAAACCATGCACACTTTAAATTTAGCCTCGTTGTCTTGGAGCTCCTTAACGATGTTCGCTGAGCACTCTCGGGGTGTGTGTATGTATAGATGCTGAATACAAATGTCCTGAGCACTTTCTGCAGTCAGATTTTAACCTTCATATGTCCCCAACTAGTTAACAAAGATATTTGATATTCTGCTGTTAAACAGCACTGAGGGTTGATGTTTTCTGGCTGGGGTAGTGTGAGGAGGGTTGTTTCCATTCCCTAAGGGATGCAGAGGCTGGTGCCCAGGTTGGTACAAGGGTAAGTTGGCAGTGAAGGGGCTGCAGGTAGGTGGCTAAATGCAGTTCTGCTCTGAAAACCCAAGAAGTGAAATAAATACCTTCTGAGGCAGAGTCTATGAGGCTCCCTGGTGCAGACATACATCTCAGCTGGGTGGGTGCCAGGCTGGCTCCTGGCACAGCCCGGCAGGACGTGGAGCTGCCCTCGCCCACGGCCCACCGCAGGAGCATCAGACACCTGCACAGTGAACACAAGCACATTGGCTCCCTCAGGACTGCTAATCATTCAAAGGCAGACAGTTCAGCATGTTCCCTACAGCTCCCCTAAGAGATTTCTGCATTTATGTTTGTGTTGAGAAGCCAGCAGTGGTGAAGTGACCCTGTCCTGCGCTGCAGAGCTGCTGGCTGGTGAATGGGCCTCGCAGAAACCATCATCGCTTTTTCCAGTGTGGGAGTTTTGTCTGTAACGCCCTGAGATCTCTTAATGAAGACTATTTTGAGAGGCTGAAAGACAACATTTTTCCTGTATGACTGAGGTGGAGGAAGTGTACTAAAATCCATGAGCCTATTAGCTCCTGTAACTGTGAGCTCCTCGTGCTGCCAGTGACAGCAAGACCGTGGTATTAAATCCCAGAGCTATTCAAGCACTGTAACTTTTTTTTTCTTGAAAACTTCATTGCATTAAGGTGGTACCTCTAAAAATTTAAATATTTCAAAATGGTTTGAAAGGAAGTTAAGGGAATATATTTAGGCTGTGGTCTGCCATTTCTGGTGGAGCTCTTAGAACAAGGCAGTGCTGAAGTACCTGCAGCAGTTAAACTCCATGCAGCTGCTCACTAAAAAGAAAATTAACTCTATCCCAGCCAAAACCACACAGTGTGTCTAGGAGGAGCCTGTTCCCAGGGCATCTGAATAGCACTGCTGTGGAACTGGTCCAGGGATGGCACAAGGGAATGTCCCCCAAGTGCTGCTGACCCCAGCTGCTGCAAACTGGGTCAGCCTGGCACTGATTGCTACCACTTTGACCTGAATCACTGACAAGGGTGGCATGTGGAAATTGGATCAGCCCCAATAATCTCCTTCCAGACCTTCTTCTATGCAATTCCATGGGCTTAGGACCAAATTCATCACCTGTATGGGTTTGGATCTGTGTTTCTAGGAAAAGAAAAAAATAAAAAAAATCAACATTGATCTTGAAAGTGGGCTGGGGGCTGCAAGGGACCCCCAGATGGGCAGTTGGAGCCTGTCCTCTGCCCATCCCACACCCTCTCCTCCTCATCGCAGAGCCCCAGAAATGCCCACACACGCTGGGCAATGCTCTGACGGCCTTGCAGGAGAGGAGGAGGCTCATGGGGTGTCTTTGAAGGCAGGATCAAAGAAACCAGGAGCTGAACACTCTTTTGATTCCCTAATGGGCATTTTTTGTGCTAGCTCTCCTCTTGCCTGGCTGTCACACCATGGAGCACTCACGCTGCAAAAGCATTCCCAGCTTCAAAGGCCAGTCCTTGACAGTCGATTTGCTTTTTCTCCCACCGAGCTATTCCTGCTGCTAATGGAAGGACCATTACAGCTGCTTCCCTGAGCCAATCCCAGACAGCAGCACACCTCACTGGGTGACCCGAGGTACAACAGGCAGGGCTGGGATGGGGAGGGCAGAGGGGACCCTTCCCATCCCAGTGCTTTGGAGAGCACAAATGGTCTTTTGGGGGCTTAAAAAGCTCTTTTTGTAACACGTAGAGGAACCACTCCTGCTTCTGTGATAGCTTTTGAATGTGTGAGGGAAAAAGACAAGATAGTTGATATCCAGTGGTCAGCACCTCTTTTCTTTTGGGTGCTTTGGGGGTCGGGGTGTATCTGACATTTAAGGTCTTTTTTACGAGGATCACTTCCTTGGCTTACCAGTGCATAGGGAATTTCAATGGGGAAAAAAATGGCTTTAAAGGCAAACAAAGAAATCAACCATCTGATATTATATGCTGAAAATTCAGATCAGCTGAATAGTTTTGTAGAAAGAATTTTCTACTGGCAGTTGCTATTTTAATTATATTTTCCTTCTATTTGTTTTGGAATTTGCAGTGGAAAAAGTCCTACAAAGTCAAAGACATTGAGATGAAAGTTTCTGCATGTAATATACTCAGAATATTCAGATTTTTAATGCACAAGTTGCCTGTTTAAAGTATTGTAATTTTATTTTCAAATTTATTTAATTTCTTATGTCTGATAATCTCATATTGTTTATTTACCTGTCAGTAAGGATATACTACAAAATCATACTGGATTTTAATAAAGAAATACATCAAAAAAACCCCCACTGATGTTTGAAAGTAAGAAAAAAATCTGGTTTAAAGCATACTTTTGAAACAAATTTTGAAATGGAAAGTCAGTTTGAATGACTAACTCCATCCAACATTTTCACAGCACAGCTTTCTCCCTTTCAGCAGGGGGAACAGACACCACAGCTGACATGAGAGGGAAGTAGAAAATTCTCCAAAGAATAACATTGTAATTCTTGAAATAAATATTGAAGGTCTGTGACTGATTCCTGTAATGGTATTTCAAAAAATAACATATAGAAGATGAACAGAAGCAGTTGAAGCAACCTATTGGAATGTATCATGAAGTTGTTATATTGGTATCTGCCAACCAGCAAGTAAAAATTCCTTCAACAAAATTGCAAATGCCACAATATCACTGTATTTTCTGCTTTGTTTGGAGAGGAAAAAAAGTATAAACTTTGAAATTATAAAAAAGTACAAATTTTGAAATTATAAAAGAAAATTCTTATAAACTGAGGATTTGTATAAAATTGTTATTAGCTACAAATGTGAAATGAAGCATGTCCCTGATACCCAGCAGACACGAGATGTGCACAGGATCAGCTTCTTGCTGGGAATCCCTCTCAGACAGGGCATGGTAGAGCTGCTCAGCTCAAGCAACAAGAAACCTGTGATACCTGGAGAAAGCATCACCTCTTACTGTCCCCTGTGCAATAATGCCTGTGGAGACACCTGCAACTGTCCTGCACAGGTGTGTTTTGAACAGTGAACACTCTCTGCACGGTAGGAGAGGGCTCCTCTGCCCTGTAAAACCAGTTTGAGTGCTTCTTCCAGAGAGGACAATCAGAGCAGAGCCCGCTGAGATTTCCTGGCTCTGCTCTGGGGCTGGGACACCTTCCCTGCAGGCTGGGAGGGGAGCAGAGGTGCTCCATTTCTCTGGGGTCAGTCATAAGGATTGCCTGGCTGATCAGTGTGGTTCTAACATAGAGAATTTTTTTCTTTTTTTGACAGAACAAATGATTCTGATGTACTGATAACTCCTCTGTTGGGTCTAATGCTTTGTGATGGCCTGGAGCACTGTGGGTGCACTATTTTGCTAAAAAATACACTCCTAATCAGTCCTATTTGTTAAGAAGCTTTACATATCCTGATGGGAGAACTGTACATCAGCTTTGGAAAAATTGTATGGAAACTCAGCCCTTCCTGTTTCAGTTATCACCAACTCCTGTAGCTATGGCAGGTGGAAAGTGCTGAAATATCAGCTCGTGGCTCTATCTTGCTTAGTGACTGCTTTTGAAACTCTGTGTCAAAACCTTAATGTAGTTTGAACACAATTTTCTGAATTTAATTGACACAAACACAATATAGAGGAGTTCAAATATGCCTGAGGAGACAGGAAGAATGGTTGGTAGCCCCTGATGGGCTGCAAGCACATCAAGGCTTTGTGCTGAGTGGTAAGAATATCACTCAGGAGCAGGTCATTGCCAAATGCTCCCTTCAGAGGTGCCTTCCCTTGGCATCCTGCTTTATGTGGAGGGTGGAGAAGAGTAACAACAACAGTAATATAAAATAAATAGCTTTGTAAGTGCAGTGTAAATGGAGGATGACATGCTAGGGATGTGCAGTCCTAAAATGATTTCTTTTTCATGAAAGAGAATGTTTTGGGGTTCAGCTCATTGCTGAGCTTATGGTTAACCACATGCTCAAGAACATGAATAAGGCTGCCTTTTTTTCCAGGAGATTGGATACACGTGCCCTCAAACCCCATCCATTCCAGGTGTGCATCACCCAGTGTAGGTACATCAGTTTGGTGAAACCATTCTCACAGAAGAAACAGCTCCAGGGATGCACAGCCACCACCTTTCTCAAAATTAAAGGCAGAAAAGCTTAAGTGGTTCTTTAAAAAATGCAAGTCTCCATCTTCCCCGGTTTTTGTGAAAACCTTCTTACAGACAGAGGAGCAGGGAGCAGGTGAAACCAGGATCCTGTTCTGACTCAGCCACTCTCACTCACTGCCTTCACTGCTGTTCCCATCTGCCTGCTGCTGGAAGCACCCTCCACCCAGACGTCTTCTCACTGCAGAACATTTTCCCCCAGAAAGTTTGACAACATCCCTCGTCTTCTAAAAACAGCACCTCACAAAAAAGTGGATGGTACATGGATGTGGCAGGAGCTCCACCTGTGTTCTCTGTGCTGCTGCACTGCAGCTCCTGCCACTGCACCAAACCCACCCCTTGGGCCATCCCAGCTCCTGCAGGGCCTGCAAAGGGTTAAAAACCTATTGAAATGGGCATGCTAAAGCCATCATCAGGAAAGGGATGTAAGTGTAATCTTTAAGAGAGACTATAGACCTAACAATTTAAATACCCTGTAGAAAAGTAAAAAAAAAAAAAAAAAAAAAACCAAAAACCAAACCAACAAACAACTTGGCAGATGTGATATTAATTTAACTTGATGGTATTTTCTACTGAAATGATGCAAATAATGGATTTTGTTCCAGTCAACCACATGTTTCTAACCCAGTTTCAGACTTACCTAATATTTGCCTTCAACCTGAACAGAATATTTCAGTCCACTTTCATAGTATTTGGAGATTCACGGAATGCAGATTGTCTGATCCAACCAGCAACCCAACACCACCATAATCACTCCTAAACCACATTCCCAAGTGCCACATGCAGATGCCTCCTGAACACTTACAGAGACAGTGATTCCATCACCTCCTGGGTAACTTATTCCAATGCCTGACCACTCTTTCAGTAAAAGTTTTTTCTAATATCTATTCTTAACCTCTCCTGGTGCAACTTCTTAAGGCCATTTCTGCTCATCCTTTCATTTGAGACATGGCAGAAGAGACCAGCCCCCTTCTTACTGCAACCTCGCTTCAGGCAGTTGTAGAGATCTATGAGGTCCCCCCTGAGCCTTCTCTTCTCCAGACTAAACAACCCAAGCTCTTTTTAGTTCTTTTTAACCATCATTTCTTAACATTTAGGTAAATGACATTTTATGCTCAATAACTTGAAGAATTGAAATTACTCACTTTGAAAATACAGAAATGAAGCGCTTAGACAGTTCCAAAAGTATGAATGACTATTATTACCACTGAACCTATTCACTGAATACTTCCTCACCCGGAAAGCTAGTTCAGTTCCCTTTTCTCACCTGCCCTTTTTTTTTTATTTTTTTTAAGAAAAGAAGTTTGAGTCCTCAAATCCATCAAAATACATTCACTGCCCTGCTTCTGTATGTATAATTCATTTTTCCACAGATAATTTTTTTTTCTCTTCGTTTTACCTAAAAACCCAAATACTGATCAGAGAGCATTCAGAGGATCTTTTGATAATCCTGTCTGGGAGTGCTGCTGTTTGATGGACCTCTAAGCCCCTGCCCTGGCAAAGCTCCTCTGAACGCGCTTTCCCGGGGCGCAGCCTGATTGTCGATACGCTTATCACCGAGCGTGTGCTTAAGTGCCTCTCTGAGCTGCTGCCAAACGTCTGCCACGCTCTTATCACTGAGCATTGTCCAAGTTCGGGACGTAAAAGAACAGTTTAATGGCCGGCGCATCCCCGGGCTGCGAGCGCTGCACAGATCGCTGTCAGCCCGCGATGGTTCCCAGCCAGCCGCTCGCTCCCGCTGCTCCCGGAGCTCCGTGTCCGGCCGCTTATCAAAGCCAGGCCAATTCCAGCCCTGGTGTGAGATCAGGCTCTGCCAGGAGAGGTGTGTGTGAGGGGGCTCTGCTGGAGCAGGCACCAGGCACCCCACACCCGTGGGCAGTAGCTGATGCTCTTGTTCCTCTCCAAAACGGGGCCGAGGGCAGGGCACTGCGATGCCCCCATGGCCCGGCCTCCCTTCTCATTCCCTATCCTTTCCAGAGCGGTGGGATCTGCCACACATGCCAGAAAAATAAATTACTTCCTTATAAGTTAGCAGAAGAGCCTCTTTCTGCAGCCCAAAAGAGGACAACATAGCTGTGGTCATGCCCACCCCTTGTGTTGCTCCTGCTGCTGTGTCACAAACTGGGGAGGGGAACAAGCTGCCCAGGGAGCAGCCAGTTCAACCAGTGCCTTCTCCAGACTTACCACCACTGCTTCATGGCAGGTCATTCCATACCAGGCTCCTTCCTTAAAAAGTCTTTATTTCAACTTTTGACTTGTTTTCAAAAGAATTCTAGCTTGACAGAAAAGAGGAAAAGAAAAGGAAATTAAAACCCAGGATCTGTCTTATTCATATCCTCTTTCAAATAACAAGCACTGTGGAAACACTACCCAAGCAGAACAGAGATTTATTTTCAAGCGTGTGAGCAGTTTAAGGTCATTTACTTAAAATTACATTCAAGAAACAACAGTGGTGCTTCTGCATTACTCTTTCCCTTTAATGCCATTCTGCATTTAATCTGTCTTACTGTTCAATAGAAATAGCTTACTCCTACATCTGAGTAACAGATTGGGCTGGAGCCTGCATCTCAAACACCCTCCTGTCACCGGCAGGGAATGCCATTTTTAGATCTCCCATTCCAAAGAAAGGTCACTCACTATTATAAACAATAGAAGGAGAAAATAATCAGTCCAATGTTCACTTTATCCTTTCTCCAGCTTTTTTTTTTTTAAAAAAAACAACAACCAGTCATGAGCATGCCAAGATAATTTCCAATATTTTAATATAGTTACACAGAATCAACAGACTCTGGCAATCAGTTTTCCTCAAAGTGTCATCATACATTTCTGCAAACAGCACGGTAGTGTTGAGAAAGGACATCAGATAAGAAATACAGCTGGTTGAAATCTGCATTTCAAGTTCCTTACAGCATTTTTCAGAAGAAAAAAAAGAAGAAAATAAAAATGATAAAATACTCAACAATGGAGCATTAACGCAAAGCATATGCTCAGCTTTGACTTTATATGCATTCATCTGGGCTGTGCCGAAGTGTCCTTCAGGGTCTGCTAATTGGAAAAGACAAGCTCCACAGAAGCTGCATTCCCAAGATCAGGAGCAGTATTTTTGCTTCCTCACCTCTCCCCTCTGGCTCTTGAGTGGAAAAGTGAGAGGAGGATGTGGTGGGAATGCTCTGTCATTATGGTTTGGGCTGAGAGTGTATGGACACAAGCCTTGTCAGACACAGAACAGAACTCATTATTCAACATATAAAATATTCCATATGAGAAATAATAATAGGAGAAATAAATCCTTCATAGATATGTTTATGGTGGCATTCAACACTTTTTGTATACTCATAAAGGAACTTAATAAACCTGAAGACAAAGAAAGAAAAGTTCCATTTTGGGTAACTTAGAAATAATCTGGCAGGTTTAGAGCCAAAAAAAGGGGAAAAATAAAAAGTAAAGACTGCTCTGCCTGAAGTTTTGTATAAGATGATTCTAGTTTTGCGTGATGAAATCAAATAAACACAACACATCGTTATCACTTGGGGCTTGAAATGCAGCAAATGTCCCTGGAGCTTCTTTGGTGCCACCTGGCAGCGAGGAAACATCTCTCTTATGTCTCCAGGCCAGGTGAGGTAAACTAGCACTAAAAGATTCCTTTCTGATTATATGAATATATAAATAAGTGAACCAACCTGTATGCTGTTGAACACCTCTATGGGAAACATCAGCTCTGCTGGACAGCGAGTGACCTTCCCTGGGAAAGCAGCTCACCTTATCACTTCAGGGACTTCTTAATTAGATGCCTTTAGTTCTTATACAGAGCTCAGCCAGTGCAGATGCAGGTTCTTCATGTGCCTTATTCCTGCTGAAGGCAGGGTTGTAGCAGGGAAATTTTGTATTTGGGACGATATTTAAATTCTGGTCAAGATCTGGTTCTTCTTAAGAATTTATCCTTCTTTTTCTACAGCATGTCTTTATCCTTTCCCTTACAATCTTTTCAAAAATCTATTTGTTTTTTTTCCCTATTTATTTAGGCATAAACAGCCACTCAAGATATTAGACACCTTAGTGTGCAGTGAGTTGTGATTCTGGCTTTATATGCAATATTGGTATATATAGTATGAAAAATTTATAGTTTCAGTTGTTGTTTTGTAAATAATGAGTATTAAGCAGGAAAGAAATAGATGTGATTCATTTCTACTTAAAATTGCCTTTAGTCTGGAGTCCAGGCCAGCCAGTCACCCTGGGTGCAGTGTGTAGGGGTGACACCACCTGCTCTGCCCCAGGAAGATCTCACCTGCTAATGCTGAGCAGTCTGGGCAGGGACCTCAGTGGTAAATTACAGCATAATTTAGCTCTGGGTAGACTCCACAAAGCAAATTTATTCAAACCATTTCGTATTGAAAAGCCTGATTACCATTTACCATATGATGCCTTTCTATCACTTCAGCAGTATCAAAAGGCTTTATTGTAGATGAGATCAAATAAATATAGCAAAACCATGAAAAAAGAACAGAGTCATATCCTGACTGATAGCATGCTCCTACAGACTATTGCCACCAGTTGAGAGTACGTGCCAATATTTTTATGAGCCATCATTCCCAAACATAACTGAAGCAGGCTGGAAGAAAACAGCAACCTAGAAGTGGCGTTTAAGAAAGCCCTGGGAAAGGAAAAGAACAGAAGAGGAGAACTGCTGAGCTGAATCAGCATGTGGGCTGTAGCTGGAACAAAAGGATTCTTCAGTTCATGCCAAAAATACTCATCAGTGCTGCTGCTTTTTTAAGCTTAACATTCATAGGTGACTTTTCTTGTTTCTGAACAGTCTTGTGTGAACTGCATGGGCTCAGGTATGGGTGGCTGTCAGAGTCCTCACCCCTGCTCACTTCAAGGGTTTACTTGGGAGGGGAGCTGGCTCCTCAGTGAGCAGGGCAAGTGGTGCCCTGTGAGTCTCTGTCCCTCAGGACCACCACGGGGCTCTTCTCCAAGTGACTCCTTGCTTTTAAATATGGTCCAGCCCTTTTTCTTCCTCTCCCTTCTCAATGTTGGCAAGACCTCAAAGACAGCTCAGCAAAGATCAGCACCTGCTGAAGATCCCAGTTGCAGAAGTATCTTCCATCTCAGTAAGTTTGACCACAGCCTTGTGTTCCTGGTGACTCATTACACAACATTAAATATTATTAAAATGACCAAAAAAACCCAAAAGTGCCCAAAAAATATTTTCCTTGTTGCACAATTAGGCTGAAGGACTCATTATAGAATCATAGAATATCCTGATTTGGAAGGGACCCACAAGGGTCATCGAGTCCAACTCCTGGCCCTACACTGGACACCCCCAAGAATCCCAACATGGGCCTGAAAGTGTTGTCCAAACGCTTCTTGAACTCTGTCAGGCTTGGTGCTGTGACCACTGCTCTGGGTAACCTGTTTCTGTGCTCAAACACCCTCTGGGTAAAAAACCTTTACCTAATATCCAACCTAAACCTTCCCTGACTTGTAAGGAGTCACTGAGTCCTGAAATTTAAAAAGCTTCAGGAAAGACTGGGCATATGTATAATTAAAAAAAGGGAAAAATAAGTCTTCAAACTGAAGAGATGGAAAGAGTCTTCTGGTTTCAGGTTTAAATGAACATTTAAGAATCAGGGACCTTTAAAAGGAGGTTAGCCAGGGAGACACACCTATCTCAACAGGATGGGGGACTGCAGAGCTGAAGAAATGGGTCTGACATCCCAACTGTGCTGCTGCCCTCTGTGAGCTCCGTGTGGCATCCAGTAGGTAAGCTGATAAACCAAGGACAAAATGAACATGAATGTGTGCCCAATTCCCATGAAAAACTGGCTGTGAACAACAGTCAGCTTCTTGGAGAACCTCTCTGGGGAGAAATGATCTCCCTCTCAGGTAATATACCACGTGTTTGTGTTTAGCTTAGCTGTTGTAAGCAGGCCTTAGTTATAAAGCTGGGGCTAAGCTTGCCTTTTTCAGCACTTCAAAGAACATCACCAAAACAATCTCTTAGAACCTGAATATGTTTGTTATCTTACTAATCCTAAAGCAAAGAGATCTAAGGAACCAGCAAGCTGACCCATGCAAAAAAATACAGTGTATACACTTGAAAAAAATCAAGGTGTCCCAGTGTTTGCATCTGAGCAAAGTAATAACTATAAAATGAAAATTTTGACCTCAAAATGTATTTGCTTTTAAGGAACAAAACCAGCTTTTTAGATAGATAACACTGTTCCCTGGGAACAGGCACAATCTTTGGTGTTAAAATGACATTTACATATAGCATTTCCTCATTTAAGGGCATTTAATTACCTCAGGAGTATGAAACATAAAAATTAATATATCCATACAGGAAAGTTGTGAGAAAATAATGCCCTTTACTTCATGGCTTTGCTGATTATGGGTCAGTAGCGAATTAGATTGGGCTTTAATTCTTCCCCAATGTGAAAGGGATTCAATCAGTTACACCATGAGCTGATATTATTAATGCAATCACGGCTTAAAAGAAACCAGCCCTAAAGGGAGATGCCAAAATGAATTCTTCATGTAGTAACAAAGGAAGCCAGAAGACTCCTTCACAGAGAGTCACGTCTGCACTGAATGCAAGCCTGACGTTTCATAAGCTCCCAAATCCTTATTCTGTGAATATTACCGTTTCCATTTGTATATCCAACACTTGCTGACGGCTCCAGAGGCATTCAGAGCATCACAAAAGGAAGGTATTAGATCCTGTATGACACCAAGTTGCAAACTTCAATGGGGAAAATATAAAATAGCGAATTATTTCATAATATAGACACCACTAGGGTGTTTATGTACTTTTTCATCTTAATTAAAAGGAAACAAATTGTAAAAGGCTTCAAGGAAACATTTAAGTTTTCCTAATCAAGGCATAAAATTAATCTGTGGAACACATTACTGCATAGTAAAGGAGTGATCTTTTCAGAAGAAAACACTGAAAGGCTTTGAAAAAAACCCACAAGTTGGGTTTTCTGTCCCTCCCTCCCCCCTCAGAAACGGTTGGGTTTTTTAAAAAACCCAGTCCCATTTGTGATGTGCAAATGGGCAGCCCATCCCCAGCAGCACCAGCTCTTGGGCTGGCACACATCCTGCCAGAGTCCCCTTTTCCCACTGCAGCACTTCCCAAATCTAATCAATTCACAGAGGCCGTAATGAAGCGATTACAGCAATAATGGGCAGCGGTGGAAGACAGGCCTGTGAGGGTTGTGGAGAGGAGGACTGCCCATTCTCCTGTTCCCCTGGCAGACTGGGGCCAGGGAGCCTTGGGAATGGCAGGGACTTGTGCTTGTATAGCCCACGTGTACAGCCCCAAAACAGGTTTTGAAAGTGCAAGATCATGATTTATGGGCAAGGTGGTTTAGGTCAGAGCAGAGGTTTCTAAAGTATATTTGTAGTCGTTTATTTTCCTCCTCCCTCCTCAGTTCTGTTGAGCTGGACTCAAAGCATTAATGAAGCAGGACTTTCACCATCAAAAGGTATAAAAATTCATATCAACAGAACTGTCTGATCAGCATTTGCTCTTCAAATATGAGTAATAATGCATTATTGCATAATAATAGAGCATTAGCAATTGCCCAGGAGCATAAGCATTTTCCAGGCATTCCTTTAAGATTCCATGCACGACTTGTCAGCAGCTGCTCGATAACGATCTCTTGAGCCCAGGAGTGCAGGGCCTCCTGCTCCCAGTCAGTATTTCAGAATAAGGAAGGTATTTGCTGCTTATCCGTATTTATATTATGGACTTGCTTCTGACCAGATTACAAAGTTAATGAATTGGTTGTAATCCGAGTCCTGGAGCCTTTGAAAGCAATGGCCAGGCTTCTGCTGACCTTAACTGGATAAACTCCGTGTTTTGAGGCACCACTGCATGATCTGCAGAGTGCAGGCTAAAAATATGTACTAAAGGATTACAAAGTATTTGTGTTTCATTTTAAAATGTATGGAAAATTATGTTAATGCAGAGTCAGCTCAATGTATGTGTGCCACCTGACTGTTCAAAAATCAAGGTTAACTTACAATTAGGAGATTTTTATAAGCTACATACAGGCACAAATTTCTGCACTGTGCAAAGGTTAGGGCTCCTCTGTTGGTTCCTTTTTTTGTTGATTCAGGTTTCAAAACAGATATCCAAGAGTATTTTTTTCCCATTTGTGACTCTAGTTTTGTTCATACGTAAGACAAAAAGACATGGTTTTTAAAATTTATTTATTAGCTATATTTAACAAACATCAGCTAATCTACATATTTTGAACAAAGTCTGACCTGTTGCCTCTGAAATACATGGGAAGCTTCCTCTTTGGCTTCCATCCATTGCAGACACCCATCATTTTGTGTCCAGTACTAATTCTGTGATACAATAGGCCCTCATTTGAGGTAGCTAAATGTAATAGATATTTGTTAAGTACTTGCTGAAATAAAACGTGATTTATTTTCCCTCTTTAATTTATAAAATGTAAAATGGCAAAGCTCCTAACTTCCCTTGCCTGCTGAGCCACTGAAAGAGATGAGAGCATAAATATCTGTGACATCCACATTATTACCAAATACATTCATTAACAGCAATGCTATCACAGTGAATACCGAATGAATTAACAGTGACAGGGCAATAAATTAAAGTGTTTATACCTTTTTCACAGCTTACAAATTCCAGGCTTATTCCTGACCTTTGATGTAAACCTTGGTGATCACTGGTAAATCAAATACGATACTCTCAGTATTCTGTGCCACAACTGAGACCTTTCCACCCTGGAGATGTAACAGATAATTTTCTAAGAATTTCTATGTGGATTAACATCCATACTTCATGAAGGATTAACATCAATAGGAAATAAGCTTGTTTCATTCAAAACCTTCCAGGTTATTCTGGCAGTCTCTGTGATGATGAGTTTACCTGATGTCTGTTTAGAAACTCCCCACTGTCCCCTAGTTCTTGAGCAGTCCTAGCAAAGGTCTGCCACCAAACATCTCCGGGCTCTTGGGTCCTCCAGTAGGTTCCAATGAGCTGAAGAAACCTGAAGTAGGGGTTTAGAAGCAAAACTGGGACCATTTTCCAGGCTTTATAAATTTTGTGCATTTAATGTTGTAGACAAAAAGAAATTGTGTATACCAGTCAGGTTGCAGGCTTCATCCTTTTCATTTCGTTTGTTGAATTTACTGTCTTGCTCTGGGTCAGTAAGGAATTACTTTTCCAAAGGAGCAGATCTCAGCCTTTCTCTGATAGAAAAATCTTGAAGCAGAGGTGCTAACCCCTATTTAGGAGTTTTGATATTCTGAAAAAAGGCTTTCTTCCCTTCATTAGCTGCCTTGTACCTTTAAAGATGCCCATAGGGAGAGCAAAAAGCAGAGCTTGGATTGATGAAGGTTTCCAGTTTTCAGACAAAAGCAAGCAACCAACCTTGGCTAACAATAACCACAAGACCAACAGTGAAATGTGTAGGTGTGGGAGTCATTTCAGGTCGATGAGAGGGGAGAAAATGAGATATTTCTTCCATGGTGGGCCAAGGTGATGGTTCTCTGCCAAACACATGGGTGTAAAACCATCACAACACTGTGGAACTTATCCTGTATAAGAACAAAAAGCATCTTCAGAATAAAATCCAGCTGCTTAACTGGGAATGAGAAACTGATCCCAAATTGTGCATGCAGGCCTGGCAATCCTATTTACACATTAGCCCTACATGCAAAGCACCAGCAACATCTCCAGCAGCTGCAGCTGCTTGAGTGCAGGAATGCTCTGGGAGAGGGAAGACAAATCACCCACCTCACTCCCTCAGCTCTTCTGTCTCTAGTATATGGTGAATATTCAGAAGAATCACTATTTTTCCGATCTTCTTGTCTTCGAGTTTACGATCAGGCTAAATCATAAATCCTTCTCTCTAATCCCAAACTGCCTGCAACTAGTGCTGACCATGGAAGGAAAGCCTGATGGTGGTCAAGGACGTTCCTGTTGACATTGATCCGTGTCTCTATATTTATATTTAGTGTTGTTGAACAGTCACACCTCAATGTGTATCCAGGAGAGGGGCACAGGGGAGGGAACCGCAGCAGAGTGTTTACAAATGGCCTGCAGAGGTGAACTCTGCTGCTTGACCAGTGACCAGCCTGATGACAGAGGCTTTCAGTGCTGCCCTCGAGGTTTGAGCTGAGCAGCAGAACAAGGTCACTCCAAAGCTTGTCTCAAGCTGCTTCAGTAGGCAGCAGGTGGAGGGGCTATGGGAGACCCTCCTCTGCTCTGCTCTCCCATGTTTTTGTTCCTGTGCCATCCCAGTGTTCTGGAGGGGAATCAGACATCACCTGTGTGGGCAGTGCATGGGACAGGTAACTTGGCTGCCTTTGTTGTGTCCCTCGCCTCCCTTGGCTATTTGGGCACTTGGACTGTCTCTGTAACAGCAGGAAATAAACATCCCTGTGATCTGTGTGCCAACACTGCAGTGCTCAACGAACAGCACGAGGAAAACACGCTGCCACTGCACTGCCTAAAAGCAGCAGCAGCCCCTGAGTGCTGTGCTCCAAGCCTTTGCCAGGATAACTCCTACAAACCAGAGCATGCACAAGGGGCACTGGGAGTGAACAGCAGTGAGGTTTTATAGCTGCATCATACCCAGGACCCTGGAGCCCTGGGTTCCCCATAGACATGAGCTAGGAAAGAGCCCATCTATTAAATATGTATAAAACATGAACTTTCCTGCTATTAGCTGATTTTCATCCTTCCTTACATAAATCCTTCAGATTGTGTGTGTTGGGCTGAGTCTCTGTGCTGCTGTAGGTACATTTCTTGGTCAGCCCAACATCTTGAGAAAGCTTGTGGGCAGGACAGCTTTGCCTCTTCAACACATTTTTGGGGTGGACGGGAAGTACAGATAACAGGACTTTTAAGTGAGGGCACCTCTCTCCTCAGAGGAGAGAATTTTTTTCAGCTCTAAAGGATTGCTTCGGCTTCAGTTCCTGCTTTATGAAGAGTTTTGGTTCAGCTTTATCTCTTTCCCTAGGTAGCTTGTTTGGCCCAGGAAATAAAATATGCATTCAGTGACCTTGACTGTCCAACGTGTGTTTTAATTCCTGCACTGGGACAACTGTAGATCTAAGCAGTAGCTGATCTGCAGAAGTCTCCTGTAAATATTTAGAAGTGTTTGCCAAGGCCAGCTCAAACTTTCCTGGGCGATTTTTCTCTAATGCTTTTCTTTATCTCTCTTGCCGTTAGATAAAATGTCAGCTCATGAACTGCAATAATAGCCTTTCCCTTCAGATTTATTTTTTTTTTCTCAGTTTTGATTAAAAAAAAAAAAAAAAGAAAAATTCCAGTACTCTATAGGAAATTTCTCACAGGGAAACTTACTGTGATAGCTACAAATTCTTGCAGTACTTCCGTGGCACGGTGCCTGCAGCGAGGAGCCGCTGTGCCTCTCCGGGCCGCTCAGAGCTCCTGCGAGGTCTCCCCGACTTTGTGCTGCTGATCCGAGCCTGATGATGGCACAGTTGCTCAGCTCCAGGCTGCCTGGCTGTAAAGCATCACTTACAGACGAACTGATAACACTGATAACATTTGAGCCCCTCTCCTTTACAGCAGAGACTCTCTAATCCACAGCAGTCCAAAATACACTCGAAAAAAGGGGGAGGGGAGGGAGGCGGGAGGGAGGGAAAGGGAATAAAGAAAAGGGGAGGGGGAAAAATAGAGAAAATTAAAAAGTCCTTCAGTCCAATGTCATTTCAGTGGACCAAGGTCACGGCGGGGCCAGATGCTGTCTGCAGCTCAGCTCCGGGGAGCAGAGGTCTCGGGAGGGGTGATTGCAGCAGTCGGGCTGCTCTAATCTCCTCGGGCTGCTCCTAATAGGCAAAGCCGGTCTCAGGACACGGCGAGTGCTGGACCAGCCACCCCACGTTGCTCCCCAGCAGCCTTTATCTTCTCAGCACGGGGAGCTCGCTGCTGCCCTTCGCCTACCCCAGGCCTCGGGGGAGGGTGTTTTTACAATGCAACCGGGTTCAAATAACAGAAAATGTAACTAGTAAATAGAAAAGTGGGCACAAAAGATGATACTTTTTTGAAAAGGATATAATGGTAAGGAAGTGCAGAGGATCTTCCCTGTGCTGGTAATGGCTATGAGAGCTGAGTTCTGAAACAGGGACCCTAAACATCATTGATGCCCATTCTGCTCACAAGCACTGAATGTCTGTCTCTTGCTAGACTTTGCTGCAACTTTGCCCTTTTCCCTAATAATTGACTTTTTTGCATTGTTTCGAGTTTTGTTTAATTTTCCTATTAAATGCCGAGCCTAGATGAAGGGGATCACAGAATTTCTAATAATGATTTCACAGGCCTGCCACCACTTGAACAGAAGAGGCAGGTGTAGACACTGATATAAATTCCACTGAATTGCCATTGCAGTCGTCAGTCTGCACCGGAATCCTTTAAGCACCGTTCAAGGAGTACCAAAAAAGCTTTGTGTGGGGAACCTCCCAGAAGTATTTTTTTATAGCTAGCAATCTTACTTAGTTCTACTGAGAAAGCACAAGATTTGCTGGTAACATTTCTCTCTTATCATGTCCATTTTCAAAATACCACTAGTAAACGATTTGGCAGAAACAATACCATAAGAATAAGGCATAATCAGAAACTGTAAGAGATTAAGGAAAGTCTTTGAGAGTTTTTGTTATATATACAGACCTAAACTGCATTCAGAAAAATAAAAAAAGGCATAAAAAAGAACTGAAATAGGGGAACACACTTGCTAGCCACAATGCCTGACCCCCAGGATCACCACTTACACAAACCTTTTCTCCTGAATTAAGAGGGAGCAGCTCTGTTGGGGTTTATTTCACTGTCAGTGAGAAAGCTCCTGCAAATTTTTAATGTCTCCCCACTGCAGAAAGGGGAAAAGGTTTAGTAGGCAAGTTAAAAATACTCTTGTGAGCTCCTGGTCGTGCCATGGGGGAGCTATGCCAGGACCACCCAGACACGGGGAGCCCCACAGTCCAGCTGGGAGCAGCTCACGGAGAGGTGCAGCCAGTACTGGCAGCTGGGTTTGAGTGTGTGCCCTCTGCATCCTGCACAGGGTTTGAGTGTGTGCCCTCTGCATCCTGCACAGCCCAGGCACAGCAGAGCCCCTCTGGCTGCAGGCAGCTGTGAAGCCAGAGGAGAAGAAGAGACTCTTCCAGCCAAGAAGCCTTGATGGAGGTTGGTCTCCTGTCTAGTTCCAGTCAGGCAGTTCTGTATTTAATCCTTGTGGTTTCAGGCACTTTCTAGGTGAATCTATAGGATGTGCAGCTGGAGACAAGGTAGACATTAAAGGAGGTTTAGGAATGAATATGGTAAGTGTATCCATATGGTACTTTATATCCAGCTCAATGTGCCCTTGAGCCGTTCCCTGTAACTATGCTCTGTACAGAACACCCTGGCTCTACCTGGAGGATACACAGAGCATGAACTACACTGAAGACTTGTGAAAGGCAGTGCTGGTTTAGCTGCCTTCAGGCATTGCCTGATGTCCAAAAAGGTGAGGATGAGGAAGGTGGAAGGATACTACTTTAAGACCAGCACTGAGCTGCAATATCAGACCTTTGCTGGCAATGGAGCTCATTCTTCTCCCCAAGGTTTGGGCTGTCACTTACCAGTTTTTGAGCTACAACTTGCAGTTTGTTCCCTCCCGAGAGATGAGCTTATTTTTTCTTGAGCAAGAAGCATCTTCTGCAACATTTAAAAGATCTCAAACGCAAGCTTGATGCCAAAAGAGAGATGATGCTGGAGAAAACAGTGGTTTCTGCAGCTAGGATTCATTGGGATTTGGGCAGCTAACATTTCTGGGTCTGCATTACAACACATTCCTTAAAGTCTCGGTTCCCTATCCGCTGAAAATTAATAAATATATAGGGCTGTCTGTGACCCCAGCTTTAATTCTGAGGGAACTTACTGCCATAGAAATACAGCGTTTGCTTGAAACACAATTGAATCTGCACCCGTGCTCCCTTTGCTGGGCTGTGTACTTCACTTCCCAACTTCCACAGATGCTAAAGAGAGAGAATGAGCAGATCTTAAATCTCAATTTAAAATGGCACCCTCCCTCCTTCCCACCACCCACCTCCCCTCTACAGCGTCAGATTATGTTCCTGATTACTTATCTTTAGCTTCCAGGTTGGGAACTCCCCCCCGTATTCCCAACATTGGGTTGCCAACACTGGAAATTAAATAAATCTTGTATATTTTTCTTTTAAAAGGCATTTAACTCCAACAATATACAGTTGCAGCCATGAATGACTGAAATCATTTTATACAATATGTTTCCCAGTCAGAAATGAAATTGGCAGTGCAACCCCTCCACCCCCCAGAATTACTTGGCTAAAGTAGTAGCCAGATGAGCAAGCAAAAAATCACAAGAGGATTAAACCAAATATGCAGCTCAAACAGAAAAGCAGCTGAACCCTCCAGCATTTCAATACACAGCTGATTCAGCAAAACAGATACACATTCAAATGAAGGATGTCACTGAAAGAGAAAACCAGGCAGCTTAATCAATAAAGTGTGCCGCCTGTCCTGGTACAGGGAAAGCAGCAGCCTAAAAAGCTACACAGAAAAATGAATTGGGAAGAAGAGTCACTCCCTACAGCTTTTGCTGGGACCTTGAAGCTCCAGTGGGAGCCACATCCAGGAAAGGCAACTCATGGAGATAGACCACTGCCCATCTTATCCCTCCATTATCCCTCCTTGGGACTAATCCCTGCAGTTTGGGGTTAGAGGAGGTCAGAAAACAGAAGCATTATTTTTCCCAGTCACACATTTATAGGAAGCGGGATATTATTTAATTCAAGACTGCAAGTTTATAATTTTCACCTAGCTACAAGTTTTTTTATTATAGTACACAGATGTTTCATTTCACCTAATACCTTAAAAGATTATATGCCAGCACAGTGCAGCAGAGAAACAGTTGAAGAGATTCACATTCTCATACCCACATCCTCCTCACAAGAGATTCTGTGCTCCTCAGTTGCTACAAAGGTTGGGCTGTCTCAGTTGCAGAGTCTTGTCCCCTGTGCCAGCCTGGGCATGGACATTTTGTAAGGGCTGGCTTGGGAGCTGCAATGTTTGCCAGTGCCCGTGTCCTTGAGGTTTGAACACAGACAGAAGCTGCTATTCCATCACCTTCCTGCCAACAGAGAAATCTGCTCAGAGAAACCTTCTCACAAGAGCAAACCTTCTTCACAGGAAAGTAAACAGGAAAAGGCTGGGAGAACAGCTGATTAAAGGACATAGCAGTGCACATTAAAATATTTGCTAATTGCAAATATATTGTCCCACTGTGCTGCCAGCTCCAGCTCTGACTCACGTGAAATGCCGGTGGGCTCCAGACTGGATTTTTCAGTTAATAAGCTCATCCCTCGCTTACCAAATCTGCCCAGAGGATGGGAAACTGTAGCAACACTGAACACTGATGCTGTTTTCTTGTTCTGGTTTTTCCCTTCTCCATTCCCAAATTATATGGGGGTAGTTATGCTCAGCATAAAGCAGGCTACAGTGCTGAGTGTGACCTGAAAACCTAAAGAGTGAATTAATATTTAGATTTTAATTTGCAAAGTTAGGGAAGAGCCATGTTGAAGTTGATTAGACAAAGACTGTGCAAGATTTTTCCATTTGTTGCAAGTTTTCTAATCAGCACAACGTTGCCATGAAGGAAGAGGCTGAACATTTCCCAGCAGCCTGTGAGCAATGGGCAGATAAATCCTCCCAAGCAAAGGTAAAGCAGAATTAATGACTTGAATATGACAGAAGAACTGCTTCCATGAGAAAAATGTTCACTTGAGTTAAATGTTTAGGGCTGGTTAAAAATCACAGTGTGAAAAGAAAAAAAAAAGAAAAAATAGCTCTGGCTGCTGATGCTTGGGTTTGGGTTGCAGTGTTTAGAAGGATAAAGGACCATAAATTCCCATCTGCTGATTGAAACTCTTTTCCTTACTGTTTTTGGGTTGCTCCTGGTTGAAGTACTTGAGAGATGTTAAAAAAAAGATGTTTATAAAAAAGAGGAAAACAATGCTGGAAGCAAACCTGCAGAAAAACAAGGCTGTCATTCCAATAACAAGGAACTTGCAGTTATTGTTCAAATCAGGTTCATATTTGGAATTGTGTCTCTAATCCAATAAAGTGTGTCATTTCAGGCCCATAAATAATCCCTGTTTTTAAAAGGATTCAATTGCACTGCTTTGATATTATAGCAGGAAAATGGTAGCACTAAATGGCTGCTATCATTTAGCAGTATGTATTTATTTGACTAGAGTTTAAAAGCTGTGTTTTTCATAGTGCTTATCTAACTAACCATTTATTTTCTCTGTTTTTCTGAATCTAAGGAGGGTATTTACCTTCAGCAGGGCAGGAATGTGGTTTCAAAAGAGCTGATCAATATTAACCTTGCACAGTACTACATATTATCTCTATTTTGCATAAACTATATTAGAGAGCTAGCTAATGTATAATTTATGCACAAGAAGATATCTGCATATTTTATGAATATGGGTTTACAAATCTTCTGCTGTTTTTAATCTTCAGACTCTTGAAACTGTTCATTAAATATATTGTCTATACATCTTTTTCAACAGTTTTGTCAGTGTGTGTGAATTATGCATAAAGCCCACAGTGAGGCAGATACATAAAACTGCAGTTTAGCTAGGTAGGCATAACCATTCAGCAAACTTTGTTTAATTAGTCACTAAATCAGTCTTTATGACTTTGTTGACTGACTGATGTTTTTGAAGTATTACTGACTCTTCTTAAAATGTCTGCCCTTCTTATTTGTTATTTTAACAAATATTGGGTGCCATAATCTGGTGCTTAAATATCCTGTGCTGTAATTCAGTGCTAATGACAATGCTGAGATGACAGAACTATTAAACTGGATACAGAGTTGTCAAATTTTAAGACAGCAAAATACTCATCTGTGACGTGTAGCATATGGCAGAAACCTGGGAAAATCAGCAGCAGAGTTAAGAATAAATAGAAGCTGTGTTCTCTAAAAAATATAATCTGACATCCAAACACGGATAATCTTGAAACGTACTTGACAGTCCATGAGTTCAGTCAACAGATTATAAAATCAGAGGCAGGCAGCACTGCAT
Organism: Platyrinchus mystaceus; assembly: GCA_035041135.1. NCBI lineage: Eukaryota > Metazoa > Chordata > Aves > Passeriformes > Tyrannidae > Platyrinchus > Platyrinchus mystaceus. The sequence goes on from JAWWLV010000035.1 coordinate 5,711,732, forward strand.
TTCCAGAGAACAAATCACAGCACAGCTCTTAATGTTGAACTCAATGTGTAAACAAGCTGCTTTTTCCACATTCTCTGTAAAGAGATCATTAAAATACTACAGCTAATTATGCTTCAAGTGTCTGAGGAGTCACATGTGTTTATCCAGTTTTCATTTTTTGCTGCCCATCTCATACTTAAGCAGTTCTGATGTGCAGTGCTTAAAACACCAGCGTTTATTAGGTGAGCTCCTGAAGCAGCACAGGAACAGTCGCTCTGCCTGTGCAAATAAATCACCTGGAGCCACAGCGTATCTCCCGGCCCATGAATGTGCACCTGAGATATCTACTCTGGTGATCTCATGGGGCTAGAAAGGTGCCTCTAGGTGACAGCAAACAACTAAGCCCCTTAAAGCATTTCACTCCTCCTAACTTGCATTCATTCCCAATACACCCAAATACAAACCATCAGCATGATCCTCTGGGAAACACCATGACTGCCATCTAAGCTGCTGCTCTTTTTGAGGCTGCTCCTCATGGAAACAAGAAACTGTTTCAACCCTTCCTTCAGACACTTTTAAGGTGGCAGGATTTATGGTTTCCTTATCTGACAGTTTATTTTGCCATTAAATTTCAAGACTCATCATAGCAGCACATGTTATCCAAAGTTAGGTAGTTTTATGCACAGAATCAAAGAAGGATTTGGAAGATTTTAAAAGAAACCTCGTGGATGCCTCTGTTTGATAAATGCAGTAAATCTGGTTTAGTGCTCTGATTCTGTGCTTCAGGTTCACTCCAGTCACACTCTGTCCCTCCTGCCACGCACTGAACAATGCAAGATGGACGCAGCACACCGCTCTCTACTTGAGAAGAGAGGAGGCATTTCACTATTGTTAATCCAATACCAGTTTTTTTAAGCCCATATTGAGCCCAGCCTGTGGTACAGGTGCTTGGTCTGAGGCAGGAAGGGAGCAGTGGAGTTGGGAGGGCTGTGGCGGTGTCAGGAGCCGCTGCGTCTTCCCTCACTCCTCTCAACATTTCACCTCTGTTAACAGGGGACTCCATTCACACTTACAATAAAGCCTTTACCACTCTTCATAAAGCACAAAGGCTTCTTACATTGAGTGGATATCACTGTTCCACCAATTTAAAACCACTTTTGACTGTCAGAGTTATAAAGGAGTTTTAGTATAAATAAGAGTGTGGTAGTAATCTGATCTCATATCCACAGGGGGGCTGATTCTCTTCTCATTTACATCAGTTTTATTTTCATATAACTCCATTAGTTTCAGTATTTATTTTTGCATGAGTGACAGCTGAATTGTGCCCAGCATAATCACACATGAAGTGTAAAAATTCAACTTGACTAGTTTCCTAGTATTAGCCACAAACGCTAGAAGACAAAATAGAATCTCAATGAAGTAGTCTCCCAGTCTGCCCTTATTCTTTATTTCCTTTCCATATCCATGTTGGACACATCTCTGAGTTAGAGAAAAAAAATCATGAGGATGGAGCCAATGAAAAGTAGTTCAGACAATCTGGATTCTACTGAGGTTAAGTGTTCAAATAAAACTAGACTTGAAGAGATGTCTTGGGAATTTGTATATTCTCTGCAGAGTTCTGCCATGTTCAAAATGAGAAGGAATAATGGCAGCAAAGTCTGAGAGCAGCTTGGTAAGGCAAAGAGTTGGAGAGAGTTGTTCCTCCTTTCAAGTTATGAATCACTCACAGCCAACATTTCGCCCATCTCTGGTTGCTGTTGGCTGGGTTGAGTTTTTATAACTCCATACACGAGGAAGAAAGCTCAGGGAAGAACAAAGTTTTGGAGGATTCCCCTCCAAGGTCTGTTATCAGTGATGATCAGGTGATGGAGCCAGTCTTAAGAATAAGGGTGGTGGCCAGCCACATTTTGGTACTGGCTCCTGGGAATTAGAGGGGGCCAGGAACCATGTTGTACCATCCAAGGCAGGGTTCTGTTCTTCCTCATGAGACCACATCTTTGCAAGGGCCACTCCCAGTCTAAACTAGCATGAGCAGCAATTTCTCATGAGCTGTTTATTTACTGTCCCCCTTACCTAAAGTTTCAGGAAGTAGGTAAATCTGGATAAATTTGACTTACATAGAAATAACACTGCACTACTGACTTGAATGTCATTAATGAAGATTTTTGTTTCTTTCTCCTGTCAGTTTTTAAAGGAAAAGCAATGAGCCCTTTCCACAGTCTGCAGTTCCTGTGGATCACAGAGTGGAGACCCAGGGCAGAGTTCATGCAGTTTACCCTTTCCATAAGTTGCTTTTTTCTCTTCCACTTGTGACATGGCTGTTCTGCCACCACAGTGTTCCTGAGCTGGCACGTGTCTGAGCCGTGCTGTCTTGTGAGCTATCCAGTCTTTATGTCTAGCAGTGATCATTGCTTTCAAAAGCCTTCCTGATAAATAATAGATAAAAGAGATGAACCATGGCGTGGTTTCAGGTTTGAGTGCTTCATACACTGGAGTAACAAGCATTACATTTTCAAGGGTGTCAGGAAGAAGCAGAAAATGCAAAACAGAAATGGAGGAGAGTGGCAAGAAGTCAAAAAAAGCAAGAAAGGGAAGAGGGAGGCCAAGCAGAAGGCACAGAATGGAAACTGTGGGAAGTATTAAATTGCGTTGGTACACGCCGGTGTCCTGCAGAGCTACAGGTGTTTCTGCGATGAGTGCAGAATCCCAGTGACTCACCTGATGGGAATGACTGAATCCTCATCCCCTCCACCTATCCCAGCATTTCATTCCAGCTCCAATTTATATTATTTCTTAGTGCAACTACTGGACATCCTGCATTGTTACAAATTACACAGCGTTTCTCAAATTAGAACATCAGCATTTTCCCTGCCAAGCAGTAATGAGCAGCACTGAGCTCTCTTGGTGGAATCTGCCCTGTAACTGCCATGTAGCACTTATTAATACACAGCTATTTGACAATTTGTTATAATCTTTTTATAACAAAACCCCAGCTATTTCTCTAAAATCAGGGGTTTAATCAAACATTAATTTTCCTGATAGCTCAGTGGGGGGTTGAATGCAGAACACTCCATTTTGTTTTTCATCATTTTCATTCTACGTTCACTTTTCCCATTTTAACCACAATCAGAACTTGTCAGGATTTCCAAAATCAAAAACAATGAAAATTAAGTACTAAAACCCATGTTTGGTTACAAACTTAAAAAATCCCATAGCTGTTTTATGGATTTCTTAATAATTCAAAGTGAATCCATTTTTAAAAATAATACAAATTGAAATTTAAAGAAACTAAACAATTTTTAATTACTTTTTTTCTCTTTCTCTCTCAGACTCAAAATCCTTATAGAGACATAGATGGTAGGAAATAAGTATTTATTTCAGAACGATTAGAAAAATGTGCCTGTTTTTTGCGAGTCCTTCAAACATCTTGGCATTTCATACTCTGGTTTGCCTCTTCTTTCCAATATGTTCTTTTTTTTAAAATTATTTTTGAGAACAGTAACAAAAATAGAATTACTCTTTTTAAAAACATCCAGCTATTTTTAATGTTTTATTAATATTTACCAACTCTGGTCCTGTCTTTCTGCCATCTGATGTGTCAAGATTGCTCTGTGTACCTCTGATGGCAGACATTCCTTTTGCCAATACACTGTTGGGTTGGGTTACCAGCAAAGAAAAGCCTTTCTGAAGTGAAAGATTCAGAATGGCAAATTTCATCAGTCTTTGAAACCAAATATATGCAAAGTGCTGCAATAGGCAGGGGAACAAAGACTCATTTCGTGTTCAGATAAAAGATTTCAATTTTTGCTTTTAGAAAACATTGCATGAAGTAACTAGGTCAGAGCTATGCTAAACCCACACTTCATTTATCTGATATATGTGCTGCATAACAGTTCTGTTTAGTAGTTTAGATTTGACCTGAATTAAATATGAACCTCAAAAAATATGATAAAACAATAATAAGAGATCCTGACTTACCATGAAGCCAGAGCTTCCACGCTAAACACATGGCCACCTTCTTGCTGCTCAGTTCAACACAGCTCGTGGTGCTCCTGCCACAGGTGCTGCAGCCCTGAGTCCTTCCCCAGGTGCAGAGACCTGTGGCTGGGACAAACACCTCATGGTGCTGAACAGGAAGAGTGTTTTGCCCTCTCCAGGGGGAAAACCATAAAATTTAAATCCAAAAGCATACAGAAAAGAAAGCAGCAAGCCCCAGTATTAGCTTAATTTCTGTAAGACTCACATCTCTTATTCTGTCTCTCCCTGCCTGAGGAACATTTATGCAGGGCTGCTGATGCAGAGCCTGGCAGCAAACAAACAGCTATGAGCTCAGGTGTGTTGGTGGCATTGCCAGGAGTTTGAAGTCACACAGATAAAAAGGAACCACATGGAGATGTGCTGTCCCATTTGGAGAGCTGGAAGACATCTGAGTGAGCAAACGCAGGCATGACCTGAGGGTGGCCAGCATGCAAGAGGTGTCCAGCCCCCAGCAGGTCACTGCTCCCCTCCCCTGGGAAGGGATTCCCAGATTTGGCCACTATAATGAGCCACTGTCAGTGCAGTTACCCAGAGCCCAGTCTCCTGCTGGAGAAATAACACTTAGACTTGTAATTTCCAAAGGAATCATAGGGCACTTGGTGAAGAATTACAGCCCTTTCTTTGGATCAAGATACAAACAGGGACTCATGAGAGGTACACAGCTCTTCGGAAAAATACTTGAGGTAGATTCTCACCAAAGGTCAAAAGTAAATTGCAATTGAAAGTCTCCTAGTGAGGATCATTTCTGAATGGGTACTTGTACTTACAACACCCAGGGAAGCTGCAAAGTCTTTCCTTTCTGCAGTATCATGAGAGACAAACAACCCTGAGGCATCAGAAAATAAAATAAAAAATGGAAAAAAAAATTTTCTTTGGAGAGTGGAAATATTTTCTTTGGAAAATATATTACAAGATGTTTTGAAAGTGGTCTGAAAAACTGTATATAAATAGTCAATCACATTATTAAAATACCTGGTATGCAAGGATGTCATATGTTTCCTAATTTTAGAAGCTGCAATAAAACTTTTCTGCACCTTGTGGATGGTTCATTTCCATGGCCATCTCCTTACAAGGTGGTTCCTTCCCAGCATCTCCCATTAACCTACTGCTCCAGTTTCCAAACTGTGAGGGACTCTGCAAATAAAACTCACCAGTGTGTGAGGATGGGTTGGCTTTCACCCGTCAAAGCAGACCTTCCATGACACCAATTTTTTTATTTCCCCTGCATTTTAAGGATATTTCAGAGAGATGTAAACCAAGAGTAGTTAGTGCCTTGCCTGCCTGCACTAACACATCCCTGCTGTGCAATAGGCACATGAGTGAGAGCAGTTTTGCCTCCTTACCAGAAGTGATTCAGCATTGAATAAAGGACCTGGGCAAATGGCCTCCACTTTACTCCAGCCAAGGCACCTGAAAGAAACTGGACTAGAGCCCACCTGGCTCCCTTTGTGCCACCTTTGCCTGCTTGGCCACCCTGCCCAAGAACTTTTTGCAATGGCCTTCAAGGAAAAGCAAAGAAATCTACTTGTGGGTGAGGAGGATTTGCTGCTCCAGTGCACTAGACCTGAGCACAGGCACTGTGGACACAAATCTGCTTTATGTAAGAAGAAAACTGCAGTAGTGGCATTCTCCCTTTTAATGCATCACCTCCAAAATAAGGAAATAAGGGAAGTTACTAATGTCCCTTTAAATGATATATGCTTATGTGTTATATAATGTATAAGCATTAAAAAAAACTTCCTTTCCCGTTTTTGGGGGCAGCATACAGTTTTGCTTGTAATTCAGACAAGTTTACAGTTTCTTCCTTAACACCTAAAGTAGGAATCTGCAGCTGAGAGGGAGAGGGGGGAAAGTGTTCTTCATATTCTATGATGAGACGTTTCTGAATTAATCGATCTCCACTGTGGTTTCCAGGGATTGCTTTCCTGCTTTCTTGCTTACAATTAGCTGGAGGTCTGCCAATTAATTCTCTGACTCCTAATCTACCAGTCTCCCCAAAGAAGACTAATCAAATACCTGGGAACTGAAACTCAGCACTCTCCCAGGCAGTAAAAACCCATGGAGCCAGGAGAGGCAGTGGTTTGGTGGTACAGCTTTCCTACCTGCCCTTTACCAACAGCTCTCTCCAGGCTTCTCCTTCCCTCTCCTGGGCCTGCAGGGGCTCATTAGCTAATGACCTATTTTGGCATCCCCAGGTGCTCCTCTATTCCTAAGCAGTTAACCTTTTTTCTGCCTAATTGTCCAGGTGATTATCATAAGTTAAACATTCGAGTAATTTGCTCACAGGTTGGTCTAAACTTGAAGTTTATAGTTTGCCAGCCCTGCAGATGTACTCACACATTTGAAAGCATATCCATTTTTCCAAGCTCTATTAGCTGCTTGCATAAAAGAAATTTGCTGCCTCTTCAAATCTGGCCTTACTATTTTGTTTTCTCTGACAATTCAGGCTGCATCCAGTGGTCTGTCAGATTTTGCCCACTAGTTCCTCATTCTTGCCCTAAGGTGTTTTCCTGCTCATTGGCTGCTATTCTGAGACCTTCAGAAGTTTCTCCATTGGTTAATAAAACCTGGACTGAAGGTGGACCTTCTGAATGTGCCCTCTGAAGCCCACCTATAGATTAAAATTGAATTATCTTGTATGACTGAGCAGATTATGATAGTAGCATTCAAGCTCGCTCTGTTGCCGTGCCATGATTTCTTCTTTCCAGTTAATAGTGACTATTCAAAAGTCAAGCTGGATAATTCATTGGGATAGTACCTGCAGTTAAAGTACTTGCTTCTTTACTGAATAAGCACCATCTTAATTAGATCAAATCCCTAAGGTCTTACCTCAACAACTTTCTTAATTAAATAATTATGGGCACCTTCTTTCAGCAACAGGAACCAAGGAGTTGTAAGACTGATGGGTTGTTAGACTTTTGACTCAACCACACACCTGACCCCTAACTTCCCCCTCAAAAATAAAGAAAAAAAGAAAACCTCCTCAGTAATTTAACTTTTTTCCTGCAAAAAGAAAAAACACCAGGAAACAAGAATTTTGAGATAAGTCAGCAGGTGATTAACCATTGGAACAAAGGACCAACAGAACAGGAATATATAATGTTTCCCTGGAAAACCTACCATAACCATACAGAGAATGCTTCCCTAAATGCAAGAGTGCTGGACTAAAGCAGGTAAAATCATATGATCCATAGTTCCTTCTAGATATAACTGCAATTCATTTTCTTATATAAGATCTGAAGCATTATCCTAGAAAAATGTGTCATTGTCAAATTAGCCAGGTTCAGCACTGGAATTTAATATTCTCGTCCTTAAGATAAGTGTGATTCTCAACATGTGGGAGTACTCCAGAAATTCCTAAATCAGTGCCTGAGTGACAAAAATGATTAACACTTATAACATATATAGGAGTTTTCATCAGAAAATACCAAATGGTATTCATGAAGGAAATGTGCATAGTTAACTCCATCTTATGGATGGGAAAAAAAGAGATCCAGGCAAGTGCAGTGACTTTTTAAAGGCTATCCCACCAGAGCGACCAACAGATCCACTTTCTGTCCACTACTCATTTTAGTCTCAGAAGATCTTTCTTTGAATTCACAAAAAAAAAATAAGAACAGTTGTTGCCCAGTGATGGCAAAAGACACCAGTGAATTACAGTGGAGTGAAGATGTGTGAAGATGAACAGCAAGCAAGTGCTGAGGAAAGGTCAGTACAGGCTTTCCCATAATATTGTAGCCAAGAAAGAAAATCAGCTGTCTACTCCCCCAGTCCTTAAATCTGATACTACTTGTTCCCAGTTCAAACCCCTTCCGGGGTATTTGATAAGATCACAGTCAGCACAATCCTGCATTGCCTGGAGCACATCCCCTGTCAAGATCCCATTCCTCAGATTCCTCCATTGCAAATGAAATTCATTAACAATGGACATTCCAGTTTATCACTTCTTTCTGCACAGTCATTTCACTCCAGGACAACAGCTGGCATCTTGCACACTTCCCAGATAAGAAGCTCTCCACTGTATTTCCCAGCTCTGCTCATGTATCATCACAAGGGTTGGGGCAATGTCCATGTAACCAAGAGAACCTCAATTATAAACTTTCTCTTCTGAGATGTGACACAATAGGAAGCATTTGTGTATCTCTGTGACTGTTAGGATGTCTGCAAAATAGACTCCCTGCTTTGCCACTTTGGTTTACATCTCTGGAGGAAGCTGATCTTCCAAGGGTTTCTCTGGCTCACACTGTAAACCTGTGTAGAAAACAGACTGCCCTTGGCCTTGAACCTGATACTGTCACAAAACCTAAAGCTGGGTAGTCAACTGAAGTTAAAACTAGAACTTTTCCTTCTGGAGAAGCCAGCAGCTCCCTGCCTCTGCTCATATCCTGCTTTGTGCTGCTGTAACCGAGACTATTTCAGAAACATGAGTGAGAGAGGTTTCCAAAGCAGGGAAGAATAGATTAAAATAAAGCAGAACAGGGACTCCAGCTGGGACGCTGTGCATATGAGAGACAGGGAAAGACACATTCACAATAAAATTGCTATTTATGCACAATAAATACACTTTAAAAACATCAATTAGAGCTCGTCATTACATGACTTCTGCATCAGATGATTTTCAAGCAACTAATAATTATTAAAAACCTGCTTATTGAGTGAAGTTACTTTCCGTTAAAATGTTCTCACCTATTGGGTATTTAATTAGCACACAATAAATTATCCATTTAAATACCAATTACTTTCGTCAGTCCAATGCATTAGAAACAGTTATTTATGGACTCTTGATGATAACAGATCCAAGAAACTCATAAAACTACAGTGTGTGCATGTGTGTGTGTATGTCATCATTGCTGAAGTGACTGCAATTATAAGAGGCCAGTCAGCAGAAAGCAAAATCTGGGCTGAAGTTCTCTGAAAGAATAACAGCTACAAGATCTTTCTTGACAGCACATGGCTGGCCTGGTTTGCTGGAGGAATGAGAACTGAGGGACCAGCCACTGAGGTGCTGGGGAGGGATAAGTCAAATATTCTGGATCATATAAAGATGAGCTTTTTGGGGAGCTGACTGGAAAAACGTGATGAAAGCTGTAGGAGGAGATTTCATAGTACAGTGCCAGTGAGGACTCCTGATGTGTCATTCGTGGAGCATGGAGTCAGGCATAAAACCTTAACAGCTCATATAAGGAATGGTTTAGGGTACAGCAGAGATGACAGCAAAAAGTGCCTTTAGCTCAGATGGTCTCACAGAGACTCTCTTTTCTTTTGCTTCTTGCCCAAGTTTCTAAAGCTGGTCATGATGCTGAGAAGACAAAATCAGATTATTTAAACCAGTGTAACATCTACCAGTGACAGTAAAGTTAAATGGGTTTTATACCTCTGTATCTTGTCCCCATCTCCATCCTCCACACTCCAAAAGCTAAACTAAGGTCACTCTGTACCCTCTTGCACATCCAGGGACAGCGTGGGTCCTGTATCTCCTCCTTTAACCTGTCACCCACCGAGCAGTGCTGAGCTGTCAGTCCCCAAGGGCTGATGTCACACAGGGAGCAGGGGCCAAGCAGCAGCTGGAACCCACAACATCCTTTTACCTGCAGGTGGGAAGGCACTGTGGTGTTAGTTGTCTGCCCATATTCCGTTGATGAAGTTGTAAAATCTGATCAGACCAAAACACCCCCCGTAACAAACGCAAAGTACAAAGGAGCACATTTGCCAAGCGCCGTATAAACACTGAGCAAACAGATTCCCATGCAAGCATTTTGGTTAAGAAGAGGATTTGGAGATCTATAAAAATAATCAGGCCCAGAACAAGCCACAGACATAATTAAATCAGTGAAATGAAATATCAAATGCTGGCAGCCCACAAAGAATTTGATGATGATAATAATAATAAAGACTCAGTGGATGAAAAGCAGAAGAGAAAATCGGTCCATTAAAAATAATGGTGAACAAAATGAGGACCATGTGATGGAGAAAAGGACATGCTACACGACAATTTTAAAATTTTATTTTTTTGTGAAAAGGAGAGAGACCTTCTAAGGCAGTTATTTCTTCTGCATCACTGAAGGGTACAGTGCCAGCCTTGGAAAATTCAACATCTCTAGAAAATAAGCCAGGCTCTGAATTTGGCACATCTCCTTCACTCACTTTCAAAGAGGTACATTAATTTGAAGTTAAGTGGGGAGCTGCATCAGTATATAACTATGCAGCATATAGACCATGTACTGCAATACCCATTTATCCCCTGAACAAGTTCATGGGCGTTTTCCCATCTAGGAATAAGTCGAATTGAAGTAAAAACTTTATTCCCATTATAAATATACTGGAAATAAGTATAAATATGTATGACATAAATTCGGGCTAGGAACAATGTATGCTTCCTAGCAGGGCCAACTAAAAAATCTGCAAGTCAAAAAATATCACCATTGCACAAAATTTATCCTAATGATATCGTATCGTGGCCAGTCTTCGTGAACGAAGATCTGGGAAAGGTCTTTTACCTTTCAAGCCTGCGCAATGGATTTTTTAGGTGA
>JAWWLV010000035.1:5727177-5740593 GCA_035041135.1 Platyrinchus mystaceus
TGTCCAGCCCCTGATGCCTTTAAAAATGTGTTCTGGTGTCCAATAAAACATTCCAGTTTTACCTCATAACTGGGATCGTGTTAGTCTCTTTTCTAGACCGCCACTGTCCTATGCTCTTTTCTTTTCATTCATACTCTTTTTCCAAAACACTCAATATTTTAATACTTGTTATTTTTCTCCTCATTGTTACTGAGAAGTGGCTATATTTAGGTCCTATTACATATGAAAAATGAAAACATTTAAAGGTAGAAAAGAATTAAAATGAGAGGCATACAATATAGACATGGACACTCTTACCCTGTATTAACAAGATGGAAATTGCAATAAGAAATATTCCTTATGGCCCATAACAGGGTGCAAATCTTCTAAATTGGTTTGGCTGCATTTCATTTCATTTTTTTGTTTTGTTTTGTTTAAGTGACTAGGAAGAAAATCTAAATCTTGGTGGTTTGTAAAATGCTCTACCAACACAGGGAACTGCAGTGCTGTGTGAAACACAGAAGAGAAATTAGAAAGCTATTGAACATGCAGATAAGGAAATGTCTCCTTTTTAATGCTCCCTATGATCCACAAAAGCCCATTTTCAATACAAAGCTGCCATTAACCAGGTATTTCAGCATACTGAAATGGCATTGCTGGAAGGTGTGTCATGGATGTTCTTTACTAAACTATGAAAATGATCCTCTCAGAAAACACAAGCAGCACAAGAAAAAACAGAAACCATGTTTACAACCTGACAGCAGAGCAGTTTATGAGATTTATCTTTATGAAATTTTGAAATTCAAATGGCTAAACTGTTGAGCTGTCTGAGTGTTTGATGTTACAAGGCAGCTGCTTCAGGAACAGATCCTCATCTTATGGCTGGTGTAACTCTACAGACTCTAACACAACTATTTACTACCTGAATTGGTTGCTTACACCTTAGCTGCAGATCTCAGAAACTGGTGTAGAAGGTGACTAGCACTATTCACATGAAAACACAGCGAGTCTCTATTAATTCCCCTGCGAACCGAATCAGAAACAACTGGCAAACCTCTCTGCCCGTATCACCATCTCTCTATGAAGCCATTGTACAGGTTGTTCTTTTCTTTTGCTTAGCTTATTTTGCATAGGTTTATTTATTTATTCAGTCATTTAGTGAAAGTACACATTCAAAATGGAGACGAAATTACATAGGAAATATTTTGTATCTTTAACTGTTTTACAAGGGGTTTACACAGAGATAATGTGAGTGAGTTGTTCACTGATGTGCACCCAACAACAAAGACCTGATCCAAGGCTCAGTGAGATCACAGGAAATCTTTCTGATGCCTTTTGCACAGTTCACATCTGACTGTGTAGGAACTACACTATTGTCTGTGTCTTATCACATTTTGATCATGAGAGAAAGAAAAGGATAATCTCAGCTGATCAGAATATGTTTGTATAAGCATATACATTTTGTATCCATATGTCCATTTTAGAAACCATATGTCTCATTTTATCTGTAAGAGGAACTTAACTTCGTGTTTGCTATACATTTTGATAAAATCTAAGATGGAAAACTACAGAGAATTAAATTTTCTTCAAGGACATTTGCAGTTTACAAGAAATAGAGAAACTGTTTTTGAAATGTGACTAAAACCAAGTTTTTGAGAGCGTTTTAGATACAGTGAGACAGAATGGCCTCCCACAACCTGATGGCATCAAAAACATCTATGATGAAATTCCACTGGGTCTTGGGGGGGGGAGGAAATATAATTTATAACTCTATTAGAAAGTACTGGGACATTTTGTGCCTTTAAGCAAAGTAATAATTTAAAAACCAGAAGGAATCTGCAGTGAGATCAGCAATCACATCTTTACCAATGATAAATCTAGTGAGGATTAGACCATCTTTCAGTGTGAACTAAACTCAGGGCATGGCTGCCAAGTAATTGTTATGAGGAGCTGCACTTCAGTACTTATACACTCTATTGTTCTATCTACCCACTGTGCAAACATAACAGGGCTCTGTCAGAGAATGGATTGCCTGTGATTAAAGATATGCTCCATGAAAAAGGACAGAAAAGCTTCAGAGCCAACTGGATAAAGAACAAGTGTGGACCAGTCCCAGCCTTATAAATGACAGTACCATGGGGAAAAAAACAGATCTGGGGTAATTCATTTTACCTTTTTGCGTTTCAGTTTTCTGATCTGTAAAATTGAAGACAGTGATACTCATCTCTGCATTGCAGATCCATGGCTCCTGGATGAGAGCTGCCTTGGGACTGGACGGCTCAGTCTGCAACAGGAGCGAGTGTGAAGGTGTGCATCTGCCTCCTGCCTCTGACAGGGAAACAAGACACTTTTCATGTTCTACCACTGATAGAGCTCACTCTTTGTAATAGATACAGTAGTGAGCAACACAGTGATTTTGGTTTTTTTTCCCTATGCTACATAACCATTTAGCTACTTCTTCAGTTATGATGCTGAGCTTTGCAGCTCTTCTAGGATTTTAGTTGTTCACTCTTTCTCGGCAGTGAAGAACATGATCAGTAGCTTTCAGGTATCTTCTAGGGACTGCAGTAGTGTCACAATGGATTTTAGACAATCATGAGCCAATTTTTAAACAGCCAGCTCTAGTACCTATTACAGGCTGAAGAGGCACAGGGAGCTCTCCAGTTCATACCACGTACATTTTATTTTGCCTTACGAGCAACTTTTGTCCCTCACTTTGAACTGCATGAAACCACGGCTTCAATTACCCAACCTAGCTAATTAATAGCACACTGCTGCAATACAGAGTTACCCTATGGGAGCTGCAGACTAAAGATCATTAAAAATCTCTCACTTGTGTTTTAAACAGAAATGACAACTCTTTTCCCTCTCCCAATCTTTCTAATTCTCTAAGGCAGTAATTGAAAAATATTTAAATAAAAGTGGTCACTTGATAAATGGGGCATTCTCAAATTTATGTGCAGAACCGCAGATAAAACTGTCCAAGTAGTTTGTTACTGGTTTTGAATTTGAACACACTAGGAAATGTAGTCAGAGCTGACTTACAAAAAGGGTTATAAAAGTCTTTGCTAATGATTATGAGCCACAACTGCGTTTGGCTCTTGTTCCCATAGCACATTTCCAGCAAAATCAAATGTAGACTCTTAAGAGCACAGGTTGGAAATCATCCTGTCTCAGTGAGCCTGAACCTCTCTCAAGTAGGACAGGGCTCAGCTGAGACCTCGTGCCTGCAACTGACTGTGGGCAATACTTTCAAAGAATCTTCAGAGATTTAGTTGTATAGTTGGTGTCTCTTAAGAGAGATGAAGTTAATTGCTACAATTGCTTTATTCATTTTAGAATTAATTCAGGCTTTTAACCAGTGTTCAAGGCACTTTATTTTATGGTTCCAGGTTTTGAACCCTGGGGAAAAGGATCTATTTTTAACCCCTGTCCTTGCATGCATGTTACAATTGGAATAATACAATTTAAACAGGCAACTGGTGGAAGTAATAGTTAAGTCACAAAAAATCCCAGCAACACTTACTGAAAAACAAGTGATGCAACAAGCAAAGACAAGGTTAGTCAGGTAAATAAAGATGGCTTGAAATTAACTTTTTTGGAAAGAAAAAGTGTTCAAATGAAGTGAAATTCTAGTGCTTTGTAAGAATTAAAGTGCAGTCTATCATAAAAGAGTGAACTGATTTACTATATTGCTGGTAGTGAATATTAGTACAGCTTCATGAGGGACCAAATTCTGTTCTCTAGCATTAAAGCTGCAACAAAAAGTTTTAATGGCCATTCACTGGAATTTACACTATATTTACTACAATTAAGCTTCCAAGAACAAAAAAGGTGAAGACCAAAAATGTCTGAAAGAGTGAATTTTTTTTTTGTAATTCTGAAACTGCAGGTCCATGGGTCCTCCTTTCCTGAAACATCGTATGCCTGTTTTCTGTGCAATAGCTGGGCATGAACCATCCTGAGTCAGCTGAAGTTCCGATCCATACTTGACCTTTGCAGCTGAATTTCCATACAGAGCTCTTGCAAAGAATATTGACCCCATCATTTAAGAATTTAAGTCTTTGTGAAACTGATTGTTTTGAAGGTTTTACATTGCACCATAAATTCCAATTAAAATATGATAAAGAACAATGAGATGAATAAGAGGAATAAGGACAGGCAGTTATTTGGGAAAGCAATAACAAAGGTGGTAATGGACCACCAACAAGGTCGTTGGTGGCATTGAGGATGGGGAATGCTTCAGACAAGGGAAGAAGAGTAGCAGCCCTGTGGTCAGACAAGGGAGAAGGATGAAGGAAGGTGCTGCACGTCAAAGGAATTTGTCAGTGTCAAGTGGGATTAAGAGGCTGCCTCTGTGTGAGGCAAATCCCTGTAGAAGGGAAAAACTGGGTGGCACTTTTAAAGTGAGAGCAAGGAATGTGAAACAGGTGACAAGATAGGAAGCCATAGAGGACTGAGAATGTGTAAGTGGAAGATATGATCAGAGCAGCAAGGAAGATAATTTGAGCTGGGGGAGATGAAAAGCACAGAGCTGACAACCAGCTCTCACTTCATTCTGTGCTTAAAATTAAATACATGGTTAAATGCCTCCATGAACTGAGCCTTCTGGAATGGTAATCTTCTAAGGAGCCAATCAGGAACACTGAACTCCATTTTATTGTATATACACATAATCCCAGAAGGATAAAGAAACTAACATTTCTTTCCAAGACTGATTTTATTCTGCTCTTGGACATTTCAGTGAAGTTGTTACAGATGTCCTGTCCAAGTCACAGAAAAATGACCAACAAAGGGCCAGGGCATTAATGTACAAAGGGTTTTGACAGATACAGAAATAAGCCCTGATTGTCAAAGAAAGGGCAACTTTTGATCATGCCTATGCTCAACTTTAGGTAAGCCTCAGAGGCCAGGAATCATGTAGGAAGATGAGATGCTCTTTCACTGCAACTAAATCTTTTAAACCTTTTCTCCTTTATTTCATATTTTCCAGACATTATTCACTGTGTTTAGATAGCCTCAGATGTTGTTTTGAGCAAATCACATCCTGTTCACATCACAGCAAGAATGAAAAGAAAGTCACATATGGAAATGGTGCTGTATAAAAAGTCAAAAGTGATTCCCAGTCAGTTAAATGGTATCCAATTAAGATCTGGATGCAAACTCATGCTCTGCTGCAACCTTCCAGTGAAAATATAGCTTAAGTAGAAAGAGGAATTTAGCCAAGGCAAACATGTATCTCTTAAGCACAGGGTGAGGATATATTACAGGTGGCACAGGACAAGGATCACATAGGGAGCCTGCAGACACCCTGCACTGGCCGTGCCACTCACACAGACCAGAGGGCTGGTCCTCCTGGGCTCACAAGCCTTGTCTAAGAGTAGTGAAGTCTTGTATTTAGACATAGTTTCTTCACTGGAAATCTTACAGCACAATCTCCTGTAGCATCTCAGGACAGGCTCTTTAGTTGCTGTCAGTGACAGGCAAGTGCAATATTTCCATTTTCTCTGCAGCCACAACGTGACCGAGCAGCACCTCCTTTGCACTGAGCCTGCAAGGCAGCTGTCACCAGCTTTGCCAACATGGGTGACCCAGTGCCGAACCTGTGAACATGCTGATTGTTGAGGACTTGTCCTCATTGTGCTCTGTGAGCAGGTGACACTGCTCGGAGCACCTGTCCAGACACTGACTGTGGTATTTTTGTATTGTTTTGAAAGAGTTCTGTTAATTCTTCCCCCAGAGATATCACTCCAATAACCTACTTTCTGCCTCTTTCTGCCTGACCTCCAGTCTTAAGCAATTCAATTCCAATCCTTTTGCATCCCCACCAAGGGCACTTGTAAATTAACCCAGAATCGTGTTTGGAGTCTTTGGGTTGATTTATAAAGATGCCTACAAAATAAATGTCCTTGCAGGTGGACCAGTTTTTTTAACACATTTTCATATATTAAAGAAATGAATTGTGGTGCTTTAGAAAACACAGCAGTAAAACTCCAATCAAAAGAAATAATGGAGAATAAAATAAGAGATCATTTACCAGACACTCAGATGTGCAAAAGATTTACTTTTGTAGATTAAAAACATAGATGAAGCTTTGAGTTCTAGGCTTTCTGACCTGTAAGACCTTGTGATGTTAGCACAAAAAGGACTTTAAAAAACCTTTCAAGATCTGAGACAATCAGAGAGAGAGCTTATTTGTGCACTTAATGGAAGCTTTCACTCAAGTTAGACGGGTTGATTCTCACAGAGACTGTTTTCAGCAAAGATGAAAAAATAGAGAAATGCCAAAACAAGTGTGATTTTAGGGAATTGACTATCATAACATGAGTTCTCATGAATGACAGCACCATAGGACTGACATTTCATGTGCTTCTGCAATGTATGCTACATTTCTATTTACAGCCCCTATAGAAGTTAGTGATGGAGGAAATGATCCAGAAACTATTCCCAGTCCACCACCCCTCCCTTCAAATAGAATATACCAAAGCACAGAATCGAGCTTGAGAAATGAGCTGAAGTGAATAGGATTGCATGGGCAGAATGTCAAAATGTTTCTAATGATTCACTCACTCACAGTGCTCATAGAACAGAGTTCAAACTGCACCACTCAGATCCCCACTCAAATTTCCCCAAAGTTTGAGAATTATTTTCTCTCAACTCCAACGTACACTGTGCACTCTCTTCCCTTTAATAGCCTGCAACATATTAATAAGTAAATAGCATAATCACCAAAACCCCCCTCTCTCTTGCTGCATATGGCCTCTGACTTCAAGCCCCCACTTTCTTAATTCACACATATCTACTGATGATTTCTTTACATACTGAGGGTAGAATCAGTCCCAGATGTAGCCTTTGAATCATCTGAATGTATTCCCTTATCTAGGGGCCATTACTCAGTCCAACACCTGGTGAAACACTAGGAAAGGAAGAGCATATGGAGGATTCAGACCCCCCCCCCCCATTATTTTTCACTGCTGCCCTCTATTCTAGCAGGCAGAATTGCAAGGAATTTGAAGCCAGGGCAGCCCTATCTGTGTTATCCATGGGCCAATCCTATTCTGGATTTAAAAAAATCTGAAGCACACAGATAGCAGTGTGGTTAGTACCCAACATATTGAAATACATCTGTTCTTGTGCGGTGAATCCATAGTAACCGTTTCCTCCTCTCAGTAGGAGACAGGAGGGTTGAGCATTTTTGGAAGTCAAGCAGCTGCTTTAAAGAATCTGATCTACATTGGGAGTGAGGGGTGAGAGAGGGAGAGAAATCAGCAGAGATAAAAGGAGCCACGGCTCAGGTTTGCCTTTGCAGTAACCCCCTGCAACAAACCTCCTTAACCCACCTTTCAGAGGCTGGTCTTTCTGAAAGGAATGGTCTCTGGCAATGCCTACTCAGAGCATCCCCCTCACACAGAGAAATAAATGTTTACCCCCACCAAAAAAGCCATCATGCTGTGCACTGGGGCACACAGAGAGGTTCTGTATGTGCATGGGCTCAGCTGGGTCTCCCTTCTTAGTCAGGGGTTTCACAAGAGACATCAATGGCATTCAAGCTGTAGGTCCCTGGGTGTTTTTTTTCTGAGGCTGTCCCAGCCTGACTCATTTAACAGATTTTGTCTTCCAAGACTGCTCTGCAGAAAACTTGAGATAGGAGGTTTCTATTAAAAGCAACTCTCTTCAGTTCAGTTTATAGCTCTATTGCCATTTATTTTGCTAAGAACTCATGTTCAGAACAATCATTAAGTCTGCTGTGGCTTGATTAAGAAGATACTTTTAAAAATAAAGTCCCTATGACAGATAGGACTGAAATATCAAAATATTCAAATATTTATGTGTTTTAGTAAAGAGCAACATGACATGTCTTACATTCTTCTATACCAGCTGAACCACAGGAAGAGATTGAACAGAAACCAGATTGAACCAGCAATTAAATCTTTCATCAAAAATAGATACCAAATAGACACTCATTAGGTTTCTTATATTGGTGGACCACAAGTTAGTTACTGACCCAAAACAATGCTTGGTGGATAAAAGCTGTGCTTCCTACTGCATCAGTAATACCTATGTAATAATTAAACCTCAGACTGCTGCCTGAGTAAGTGTACCTTCAACTGGTTATTAATACAAAAATTCAGGCACAGTGATGAAAATTATCCACAGACAGAGCGAGGTCTGAGGAAACACAGGAGGAAGCACCCAGAGTCTCACCTAATTATATTCAGTTTCCAGGTAAGTACTTGCTGACATGGCCTCGAGCACATGCACATCTCTGTGCCATCTCTTCACAAACTCCACATTCAGATTTCACAGATTACACATTTCACCTCTTGCTAAGGAAGCAAACAGAGACATTATGCATTCCTTAAGCACATTCAGTAACCACTGCATGGAGCATTACATTCTAAAATGTAATTTGTGATTTGTGTGACTTCTTTTTTAAGTCATACAGCTCTGTCACAGCCCAAATACTCCATCATTAGCTACTCTCAATACCAAGATAGTGCACATTAGGCCAAATTATGGGTTTAAATGTGTATAATGCATCTCAGTCCATGTTTTTAAGTCATAAAGGAATACAGGGAAGCTGTGATGAAGAAAACATCTTTGTGACACTCCTCAACAAAAATGTACCTGAATAATTCCCTTTTTGAGAGGGACAGGGAGAAAGTCTCCAACACAAAGTGTCTTAAAGTATAACCACTACCTGCTACTTACTCCATAAACTAGAAATATCAATCCTTTATCCTAAATCCACAGATTGAAGGAGAGTTTTGATAATGACCAGCATCTGGCAGTTTAATTTAATTGCAAGTCGGGTACCTTGGAAAAAGAAAAACCCCTTGCTGACTTGCAAGCTTGCAAAATTTATGTTCCAAATAGCTCTAAAAGCTTGTAAGCTCAGGGCAGATATAATTAATGCAGCAAGTTTAGCTGGAGCATCAGTGTGGCTGCTCAGATAAATTGATTGTTTGGGACAAGTGAGCAGGACGGAACGTTGGGTCTGTCCCCAGCTCCTCGTGGAGGAGCAGCTCCCTCAGCACACACCGGCTGCTACCCCAGGACACTCAGCTGGTGCAGACCATGGACTGATGATCTTAAATCAGAATACATTTGTCTATTTGACGTAAGACAAATGTTATGGAATATTTATCCTTCTCTGACCCCAGGAATATTTAAAAGCAGCTATTTGGAACCCATTCCACAGGGAAGTGTGGAGAGCCAAAGCGTGAGTTGTTCTAAGAGTGATTAAACAGATTTTTTTAGGTCTATAACTACTTCTTAAAAGCTAGGGAAGTCTGTAGCCCAAGAGCTGTACTTGGTGTGATTTCCCACAAAACTCAATCAATTAACAGAGTATCTGTATTAAAAATCAGAAGAAAGGATCACACTAGAAAAGCCTTGTCTTTCTTTACTCATAGTAATTGCTTTTGGCCACCATTAGGGACCATCCAGTTCAATTTTGGTCAAACCCCACTCTGAGCCAATACATTAAACACAGCATCTGGTTCTGCTCTCAGCATCAGATGACTTTTTTAAGCAAATGTTCCAACTTGGAGGAAAAAAAAAAAGAAAGAGAGAAAGCAGTAGACACATAATTAAGAGAAAGGAAATCTGAGACGAGGAGATCAAGTAAAAGTGTAACCCTTCTGCAAATATCAAAATATCTCTTTTGAAACCTCAACTAAACTTAAAATTCTGGAGGGCTCATTAATGGTACAAAGGATATGCTGGATAGTAAAACAGGAATTGTGTATATCTCAGTCCTAAAGTGGCACATTGTATAAAACCGCCTTCAAGCACATTTTCCCTTCAAGTCTAAATACATCAATGGAAGTACTTAATTTTCCATTCCCAAGGAAATCAAGACTTCTTCCAGCCCAGTATTGTGCCCCAGGTCACAGTCAGCATGGAGTACTATGAAAAAATCATCTCTAATCTATGCAATAAGTGAGCATTATGTGAGGAAAATCGGAAAACTGTTTATTGGACAAAAAGCTCTATTAATTTTTATTCAGTTTAACTGTGTTCCCTTTTTCATTTAAATGTTTCTGTTGCCATCATAGATGAGTTAGGGAAATAAGCACATAGGATTGTTCATTTACTTCCTCATTTTAGCAATTTTCTACATTATTATCTCCTTAATATAACCCGCTCCTTCATTTCATAGCTTTTTATTGTTCTTTTACAACTGCTTATTCAGCAAACATACCTAAGTGGTCCACAGCAATATGACACCATATGACTTTGCAGCAATCTTAAACACATCCTCAGATACAGACGTTTTAAAACTCTTCCTTCCAGTTTGCATTGCTTTGGATTTGCCCACTGTTTTTCATCTTGCATCAAGTGAGATGTATTCCTGTCTGAAGCCTGCAAAAACCTGCATCCTCCAGAGTCACATTCAGTCCAGCCTCAGGAAGATTATCTGGTTTAGAGAGACTGAATTTCTAGTCAATGAGCAGGCAGCAGGGTGTGCATACTATTCCTGCTACTTACATAGTATTAATTTACTAATTTCATCCATTAACACTATTTCTGTAACTTTTACAGCCTCCGTGTTTTCTCTACAGGTCTGGTCATGGTGTATTATTAAGATTTTCATTAGAACTGAGTACCTCAACTAATAAAAGCTAGAAATTGTCAAAACATGTCATGCTACCATGTTTAAAATATAACACCAAAACGTAATTTTCTTCATACTCATCTTCCCCCAAAGGTCATTTCATGCCAGGATAAGCTTTTAGTTTTTAGCCATAACATAATCAAAATTTAAAATCAAATATTTTTTAAATTTAGGAACCTGAATAATTCAATTAACCCATTTCATAAATATTATCGACTTTACAAAGACATTCAAGATTTCAGTTCTCAGACACTGGAAAATAATATATCAATCAAAGTATGGAAATCTTTTTTCTACTGCTCACTGCCCCTTAACTTCGATTGCTTTAACATCTCCACATGTTTTCAGTGTTCCTGCATGTTCAGAAGAGGTTGTAGTCAGAGTTTCACATGGATCTCCTGGATCTTACTTGATGGCAGATGTTTTCAGGCTTTCATAACATGTTCTCAGGTGTAGACCCAGCTTTCAGTAGAAGGTTTTCAAAGTTGTTTACCCCACTCTGGAGACCTTCTGCTTAGAGTGCAATTAACTGTCAGATTTATATTTTAACAGCCTACTTTGGGATTTTTGCATTTTGATGAACTCACCGTGAAATGATGAAGCACAGAATGTAGAATCACTGGGTGGGAGGGACCTCCAAAAATGCCTTTCCCAAAACCAAATCAACTGTACCCAACCATTCCCAACAGAAAGTTGTCTCGCCTTTCCTCTAGCAAAAGATCTGTGATGTCTTCCACAGTAAAATACCCCACAGTTTCAATACCACTGTAAAACAGACAGTCTCATTATCCAACCCGAGTTTTTAATCTAACTTTTTTTAGGGTTTTTAGGTGTACTCACAAGTGTTGACATTTGATTTCTTCCAAGCATGGCTATAAACTCTGTCTTGGTAGCACTGTCCATAGGAACATGAGCACCCAGGAAGAGGATGCAGAATGTTCCTTTAAGGAATTTGATTCATACACATCACACCCACATTAAGGACTCACTAAAGTAAATGGAGAACATTTCAAACAAGAGTGATATGATGGATTAACTCCAGCAAAGTCACACTTTGATAATGTTTCTAAGGCTTTTTATCTCAGAAAGAACTTCATCTTCATGGCATTAAAAAACAAGTAGTCCTTCAACCATGGGATCATGAGAAAATGAAACATGAGAGAATGACAAGAAGAATGTGAGAAAATGCCTGCTCGCCAGGCAGCAAGATGAAGCCACAAACAAGCACATCTCAGGTACTCACAGGTATTTATGAGGCAATAGCTTCACACAGTTCAGTGGATCACTTTCAGTTAGAAGGGATGGCATCAAACCACATGGACTTACCACCTAAAAAAATATTGTACCTGAGAAATTTTGCCTATTGTCATCTGTTTAAGGTGATAACAGCATGGATAAAAACAGCAGATAAAGCAGAACAAAGATCACAACCATAGTACAGTGTGTGTGTATTTAAAATGTGCAGCTAAAGTGTGATTTTCTGGCAAATCTGGCTTGTCAGTAAAATGATGCAACGCAGACATGAGAATATCTGATGCAAACTGACCCAAGAGTTAGGGAAGACTCAGACTGGAGGCTTTTGTAGCATTAAGTCCTTATCTGTCTGACACTTCCCAAAGATTAATTTGCTGAGACAACAGGGTAACATGGTGTCCACCCCAGGAGACAAAGAAGAGAAAAAGAGACAAAGAAAAAATCAGAACATCACTTTCCAGATCCATCAGGTCTCATTTTTCAACTGACAGCTTACACAGGGGCCGCACAAAGCCAGGCACAAACAGGGGCTCTGACACCTCATCTTTTCCCAGAGAACACAATCAGGGTGCTACGTCCATGGAGGACCTGGGGGGGGGGTCACTGCAGCTTGCAGAAAGCTGGCTGCCAAGGAGCTTGGCTCCACAAACCACACAGTTGCTGCTTTGATTTGAACAATTAATTCATTTCTATGTAAATACTTTGCAACAGGAAACATGTAACACAGCACCACCCTTCATGCTGTATTTCTTGGCACCTTAGAGGAGCCAGTGCCCTTCTGGGGGACAGCAAGTGCAAGCTCACACAGGAGTCTCTTCAGCACTGCCATGCCATCTACAGAAAATTGATTGTCTTGTTATCTGTGATGGGGTTTGAGCTACACCAGGTACCTAATAGTGCACAGAGAATGGGAAAGAGATTTTTCCTCAATATCAAGTGAAGTTACTTTACTAACAAAGCACATACTGCAGGAAAAACCCTTCTGAGGCATTCAGATTTTATATTGGCTGACCCTTGAATGTCAGCCACTACAGGGGAAGAATATGTAACTCCCCTCTCTATATCTTATTCTGATACTTGTTTGGGGTAGAGTTGTTGAATTACTGAAATAGGCAGAAGCACAGAATGTTTAACTCTATGTAATAACTGGAAATACAAAGCACTGGCTTTCCCAAGTAACTAGATAGTATTAGATGTACAACTGTAATTACACATCTAATCCTATGATGCTGGAATGAGTGAGATAAGCTTAGAAAACTCCTGAAGAGAGTAAGTGCTTATGATTAATATAATCCAAATAAAAATGGAGAGGTAAGTTAGTCCTGCATTTCAAAAGGACTTTGCCTAAACACTTGGATAGCAGTGGTTTACTCCCATCCCACCTTCTACCTCTCTTAGGTGGGAACATCTATGGACAGGCATATGCACTGTGGTATTCAACAGATCATTGTGCAAGTTATCTTTGAGCGATACCTCCAGCTAGTCAGGGCAGGTGTGGGCTGAGATGAACTCACCCTGCAGCTGGGAAGGGCTGATCTCTGTTCCCAGGATTTAACTGCTCT
>JAWWLV010000035.1:5740693-5770978 GCA_035041135.1 Platyrinchus mystaceus
CATGGATCTGTTTCATCTGGGGGATGCTTTCTCAGAGAGACAATGAGCGTAAAAAGTGGCATTTTCATTACATCCTGCAACTGATTGAATATTTGAATGGCAGAAACTAGATGGATTTTTTTCATCAGAAATGCCTTACAGAAAATAAACACGTTTGGCTTTTTAAAAACCAGTTTTCCAAACATTTTTTCCAGTGTACTTTATATAGGAAGAAGATTATTTATTCCATATTCCATATTCTGCCAGATAAGCATGATGTGTGACAGCAGAAATAGATCCTTTCAGCAATGATAAATTTATAATGGCATACAAGAGTTTTGACTGCTTGTGAAGTTCCCTAATTAATTCTTATATGGAGTTCCACTGGCAACAAAATTTATGTTTTGAGATAAAACAAAGCTCAGAGGAGTTACTGAACGCTCTGTTCCCTTTTGCAGATCTTATGTTTAATGTCATGTATTGTTAATCTCTTTGCTCAGTAAGGGGGGTATTGTTTATCACTCTGGTAGCACAAACTCTCTTTTATTATTGGCAGGAAGAACCCTCTATAAGACTTAAAGCTGCTAAGTGACTGCACACGTTTTAGATGTGTCCTGAGGCACCAACTTAAATGTTGTCATTAACCGCAACCTGGATCTTATTTCAGGAAAATCCCATTTCATAGATTTTCTTTATTCTCCTTTGAAACTGGCCTTGAATATATTGTGGCCTTGATTTTGCAGCAGAGAGAGGTCTACTACAGACTGAGCTGCGTTTAATCCCTGGTTTTACTTTATAAACCAAGACAACAAACATTTGGTCTGTAATATTTACAGGAGGTAAGTGACCCAATTGCACTCTGTAAATAAAAGTCTAACACTGCCCTTCGACAAGGCTTGCTGTGATGACTCCAGTGCTGCCTGTACTACACTGAAAATGCAAATCACCAGGATTTCAGTTTAAAATCTTAAAAGTTTCTTAAAGAGGTATTTTAAGTATTTTTTCTGACCTATAGAAATTGTGCCTTTCCTAACTTTCTCCCCATTGGTGTCCCAGTAACTTTGCTCAAGGAAATTCTAGCTAAGATTGACATAAAAAAAAAAAGGTATTAATATCACGCACATTTAGTAGGAATTTTATCCTGCAACAATCAAAGCTATTTTTGGTGCAAAGAGATTAAGAGCTTGACAAGTTTTTAGTGTTCAGTCATAAGGGAGTAAAAAAAAAAGTATCCATGGCCACTAATTCACAAGAGAATACCAAATGCAAAGACTTAACTCTGCAATGGCAAACATATCAAAGGAGGTTGTTGTTGAAAAGGAAATGATCAGACTAGGATGTCCCTGCTGAAGGGTTACAATTCTTCTTTAAGCTTTTAGCAATTTGAGGAGTTTCAAGCCCAGCTCCATCAATTTAATACTTGGAAGACAAATTCTGAACCTGCCTGCAATGCCACGCTTCAGTAAGCAGTTTTCTCTGGACTACTCCATCTTATTTTTTGAAGTTCAATCTCCTTTCAGCAAAGCAAGTATTTGGTTTAAATACATAAGCAAAAAGAGTTTGCAAATTTAAAGTGACTGGGAATTACACCCTGATCCAAACCACACTGAAATCAGATGCTTCCCACTGACTTTAATGGAGGCACTGAACAGACCAGACAGCTCCTCTTCTCTGGCTCCCAGGAACATCTCTCAGATTTGGGAGCTGCTTGAAGAATGGGAGGTTCCTCCAAACACAGAGTAGGGAAAGGCAGAAAGGTTTCTGACAGAAGAAGAAAAGTTTCAGGAAGAAGACTAACAATTTCTTGGTCAATTTGGAGGTCTCCCTTTTATTTTTGATGAGTGAATTTAACCACGATCTGGACGCATTTCATCAGAAGCTGGTACAGACAAAACTGGTTCCAGTGCCAGCAACCAACACTGATGGACCAGGGAAGAGCTCAACAGAGGAAACACATCATAATACAACTCCTGGACACCCATCCAGAGTTCAGCAGGCTGCAGATAAGCCATCTTGGACCAGAAATTGTGTGTTTAAAGAAAGAAAAATTAGCAGGGAATGGTCTAATCCATTTTGAAACCCATATAACATTGTAGCATCTACAAAGCATAGGACAAGACGTGTTCTCAGAAGAAGTGTTAAACAGAAAGTTTAAGAGCAGAAAAGTAAATAGGTGAAATTGTCAGAAACTTTGTTTTACGACCTCTAATGCTAAACGTAAATGTCCACATTCTCACCAAATTCATGTTTTAAAATGCAGTAATTTGATGACTGAAGCAATGAAGAAAAAGATGAAATCCAACAGAATGCCAAGTTCCATATAAGATGGTGATGCAAATATCAAGATACCATTCCTTTTATACTATTTTATCCTCACTGGCTAGGATATTCAGCCTGCTTAACCCAACCTACAAAATCTGCCCAAAATATCTCTATACATTTACATATACAAGTTAAGGAAGAGCAGAGAAAATCTAAATGACCTGCAGGTGGTACAGCTACTTTTCAAACTGGAGCCTGGGATTTTTTGGTTTGGTTTTTTGGTGGGGTTTGTCTTTTCTTCTATTAAAATATTAGGTCAGTTCTAAACTTTTTCTGCTGCTTTATGAAGGAATAAAAGAGGTAATAAACTTACATTTCCTATAGGTTTTGACCTCTATCTATTTATTTTGCCATTTTTGTACCACTCCTGATTATGATGTCCTCTAATATTTCTAGTTCTCTCATGTTCTTCCCCTAGCAACAATACTGCCATCTGTTCAGCTCATCCCCAGCTCCAGCCAGGCAGGTGCTGCATTTCCTATAGATCATTCCAAGTTACATATAGACACTGACCAGCTGGATATACATGTCTTCTTGTTAACCAGTTGGAGAGTGATCCAAGCCATTTGAACATTGCAAGGCATTGAAAAAAACCTCAACTAAACAAACCTCTTTCCCCAAGAAACTGTAATTTCCAGACAGAAAATAGAGAGAGGGGAGGGAAAGAAAGGTGCCTTCAAATGAAGGAGGTGAGAGAGAGAATCATCAGGTGTCTGACACTGATGTGGGTGGCATTTATCCCTTTCTTTTCCTTAGAAAAATGTATAAAGTCCATCACTTTCTTTCATATCCTCCATCAAACTTCTCAAATGAACAGCAGCAAATGAAATGTTCAGCAGGGAAAAATCTTATACCCAGTGAACTCAACTTGAGGTGTCAGACTCATCTCCCACTTTCTAGCAAGATGCCTGAAGCTGAACTTAAGGGCTGAAGCACTGAGATTTCAATAAGTGTGTAGACCAGCAAACTGCTCCTTGCATCTGCTCTACCCTGAAAAACTATTTTGTTAGGAATACCAGGGTAGAGTTGCTGTTCCTGTTATATTCCTATACTACAACATGTAAAATGTGAAAGTTCTTTTCAGAGCCTGCATGGCATTTGCCATCAGTAATGTTTTTTGGATTATTAATCTAGAAATCTTTTTCTACAGGTGAAATAATAAACCTCCAAGTAATGGGAGGTGTCATGGAGCTGACTGTGCTTAATGTTCTCAGTCCTGAGAGCAGGCAGTGAATGAGCAGAGTTTCTGCAAAGGGACCAAAACAGGGTATGTAAGTTGTACTGGGTTTTGCAGCTCTTCCACAGCTCCCATCCATATGAACTTCAAACAGGTCTCCTGGGCACCACGGTAGCTCTGCTCAGGTCGTGTCTGCGCAGGGAAGGTGACATTACCTGCACTGCAGTGGTACTTAGGTGGGAGGGATGCACCTCTCTCCCCCAGGCCAGGCACTGTTCCTAAGCACATCACAGAAAGAAATCCGGTTTCCCATGCCACTGGAGAATCAGCTTTCCGTGAGGCTTTCCTTGAAACCTACGCTGTGCTGAAGTCTCATTGTACCCAGTAAGACCAGTAACAACTCCTTACTGCAAAGGGGACACAACGTGTCATAAACCTGTCCAAGACTGATTCACCG
The DNA here is from genome assembly GCA_035041135.1 of Platyrinchus mystaceus. NCBI lineage: Eukaryota > Metazoa > Chordata > Aves > Passeriformes > Tyrannidae > Platyrinchus > Platyrinchus mystaceus. The sequence continues at coordinate 5,744,629 of JAWWLV010000035.1, forward strand.
ATGGTGGTTAAGATGGAAGATGCCCAACACAAATAAATTTGACACTTAGTCACACGACTCTCCCACTGATGGCACCATCTCCTTGGGAAGTTACTCCAGGCTTGTCCTTCCATTTCCTTGTTCCTCAGAAGTAGAAAGATACTTACATTTTCCTTGCAAGGTACATTGAGATCTCCACATGGAAAACATGTCACAGGTGAGAACTGTATTATGCAGACACACACCTTCAGACACACATCGTTCATTTAGAAGCTGAAATGCATTTGCTGCTAACCAGCTTTCTGGAAATTGAGGTTGTCCCTTTAGGTTTCCAGCCTGCTAAAGGCTCATTGGCAGTGTTTATATTATAAGTGCAATTCGAAGGAATTTCTCATCTCATTAAGTTGCTCAGAAAATGGGAGCAGAGATGAGACTAATTGAATGGTTGTAAGGGGGAAAATGGGGTTTGCTTTTCAACTCAGGAGAGGCAAAAGGCATTTGTTCCAACAAAAAAACCCAACAGACAAAAATAGTATAACTGCTTCGAATTCTGCTTTCCCTAACAAAGCAGTTACAACACCAAATTGTAATATAAGCTCACATTAGTCCTTCTTACAACTTCTAATACTTTTCTACAACAAGTATGTCAAAAATATAGCCCATGAGCCAGTCTGATCCTTCCAAGTACTTTAATCTGGCCTGCAAAATCCACAGAGCAATGTAATCCGGATCTGGTCTGCCAGTCAGCTCCAAGGTCTCCCTACTTGTGCAACTTCACTGAGAGCCACACAAGCAAGTGGGAGTGGGGGGAGGATCAGGGTGTGTTTGAAAGGAGTGAATACCTGTGGGAACAGCACACCATGACACCATCTCTGTGCAGCTTCAGCACCCTGTGTCCACAGGGGGTCTCTCGAAGGGTTTCTCAAAGGAGCACTGCTGCCCAGCATCCCTTATTCCACAGGAAGGAGTAGTTCAGCCTCCTTCTCCATGTAGTTTTACAGTGGAACACCTGACAAGCAAACCACTAAAAAAAAAACCAAAAAAGGAACTCCAGTGCTTTAGCAAAACTTAACTTGATACAGATTTTGCAGCTCCTGATGAAGTCCAGTACTCCATGAACATACCAATCCCAGCAGAAGCTGCACTATGCAATAACATAATCACTGCAGAAGTAAGCATTTCCACCCTTGAACGGGTGTCACTTCACAATGTTAATTGCCACTAGTACTTCTCTAAATTAGCAGCCTATTAATAGATTGCTGCTGAAGACAGTTATACTGGAAAAGCTTTGAAAGGAATCCTTGTGCCTACTGGCTGTTTAAAGAGTCAGCATTCCCACTTCAGACACCTAAGTTTGCAATTTCTCATGCAGTCTTAGCAGATACGGGACCCTGGTGCTGCTGAATGGGCAGGTCTGCCCTCCCTCTACCACGCAGGAGGAACCTGCAGAGCATCCCCTCTTCCGCAGTGCAGGGGTGAGCAACCACCGAAAACAAACCAAAGCACAGGTTTAGTTTCAGCAAGATCACTGAACTGCCCTGACTCACTTCAGAATAATCTGATCACTAAAGGGATGGGAGTAAAGGCCAGCAGAGCAATCCCTTCGACAGCAGAGAGTATTTAAATGGGCTTAAGCTTACTGGCAAATCCTGCTCCAAGTTAGAAGGTGACATGGGACCACACACCTATCCCTCCCCAAGGCAACAAACACAGTGTTGATAGAAGCAAACCTCAAACCTCTTGTTTTCATTGGAGGTTGAGGTTCATCATGCACATCTGAAACAGCAGAAATTTCTGGATCTAGCACTTCCATCTTTCTGCTTCCCCAAGTACTCAAGCAACATTATTCAACATTTCCTCCCCCACCTCGTTTAGGGAGTGTAAAGCTAGGGTGGAAAAGTAAGGCAGAAGTAAGTGAAGTAATCTATCAGCCCTTAATTTCATGAAATAAGTCAGTGAGAGAGCGAGTTATAACTAACAATAGGTCTTTTTCCCCCCTCCCAAAGAGGTCTCAGGAGACGTCATTTTTGAAGGTGGTTAAAAGAAGTAAAATAGGTTGTCTCTCCATGGGCAAAGTAGGAAAAGTAGGTTTTCATGTGGGGGTGCTGCAAAAAGAACAAAGGCAGAATATCTGCTGAATCACCACAGTCTATCCACGACACTCAAACAGCTCTAATTCTCCTGAATTTGCAGTACCCAGCAATCAAGCAATAGTGCTGCTGAGAGGAATTTTAACCAGCACTATAGCAATCAAACAAAAGCAACACCACTGCAAACTAGCTCTTTCAGATGACATCTCCTGCCATCATTCAGCCCCAAATACATTTGTTAGCATGCAGTAATAATGATAACAGGCACCTGCTGAAAGTCAACACAGCAGGTCTTTCTCCTGATGGAGTCAAACGATTAGTTCCATGATAATCACCTTGGGGAGTCACTTGAGAGATATGTCAATCAAGAGAAAGCTCCTTGGTCAGCAGTTTTAAGAAAATAAAAAATGAATACCAATAATGAGTGTGGTCAGGGGAACTGTGGTGGGGAAAAAAGAAAATAGAAGGATTAAAGGGAGAGATTTGCCATGCCTTACAAGTAATGCTTTAGACATCAGCCATGTCATCCATGATCTCTGCAAAGCACCAAGGGATGTCTCAAGTTTCCATCCAGCCTGATAAACTGAGTTACTCTTTATATAGACTTTACAACTGGTAAAAAACCCAAGACTGACAAAACTATCCACATTATTTGATTAACATTCAGGATTAGGAGTGTTTGTATCACAATATTTAAAGACATACTTTACTTCCCTCTGGTATAGAATGGTATACATCAAAAATTGTTTTGATTTGCTTTTTAAGGATGATATTGGTAACTAATTAGCTCCTCCTTTTTAAGAAGAGGAGAAAGCATCATGAGCAATCACCCACATAGCAAAGTTTATCCTTGTTCACTGCTAATTCCTTGCACCTTGTCAAGTCTTGGTCTTGCAAAGCACCAGCTGACTGTAACTTCCCCTGCCTTTGGTGAGTGCAGGGTTATGCTCAGCACCACATAAGCGGAAAATTTTAATCACCAAACAGAAATAACACATACTGCTTAAAGTAATCATGTGAGAGAATCACATTCTTGGGAATTACCTTACACAGATTTACCTGTGCCAGGATGTCAGATTTTCACCTCCCTGCCCCACCTTCAGGAGCAGACACACCTGTTCTCCACTTTGCAGCCTTCCATGGCTGTCACCACTACCTGTTTCCAGCCAGATCCACATGGACATGCACTTGTCACTGCTTGCATTTCCCATGCTAGAATCAGACCTGATCTGCAGGCACACTTAGGCTGGCTTTATCCAAGTTGGGTAATGATGGCAAGAAGTTCAGCCTAGAGCCTTTATAAGGGTGTTCAGGACTTAAATGCAGATTCATTCTTCCAGCTTGAAACATCTGAAGAGAATACCTAATTTAGGAGACTAGTCATTTTGTACTCCCTCAATAGTAAATGCAGATAGGCAGACACCTCCAGAAAATTAGCAGATTGGAGTCTGAGTCACGCTCTGGGGGTGTTTGTCTCTCCAGCAACATAAAGGAAGCCGAGGGTTTCACTTCTAACTGGCATGGTAGTGACTACCTGAGCGATACCTCCAGCTAGTTAGGGCAGGTGTGGGCTGAGATGAACTCACCCTGCAGCTGGGAAGGGCTGATCTCTGTTCCCAGGATTTAACTGCTCTTGGTATCTGAGATATCAGCATCAGCTTGCCCTGCATGGATCTGTTTCATCTGGGGGATGCTTTCTCAGAGAGACAATGAGCGTAAAAAGTGGCATTTTCATTACATCCTGGTACTGGCGTTTCAGAGGCGATTAAGCAGAACGGCAAAACAGGGAAATTACTTTGTGGGAAACACTTAATTGTCTTTATTTCCCACCTTCAGCAACACTGACAATTGTTTTCCTAGAATTTTACTTGCCTGCTTTATAGGGGTTTGCAAAACTTATTTTCCAATGAGGTAGCTGTGAGCAGTGATAAGGAAATACAGCTTTATCTTAAGGTACCAATCCTAACACAGTAGAAACTGGTTTTTACAGCTGTGCTGTGTTTGTGAAGGAGTTGAATTCTGTTTTTCAGTTCTCCACAGGGAGGTTTCCACCAGAGCTGGCCAAGACACAGCCAAAGCCTCAAAAACATCTCCTCACATTTGCAGACAAACTGCTGAGGGATCCTCACATCATGGTTTCTGTGGGTTTTGATAATGGCAGAGTGGCAGGATTCACTTGTCCTATTTTCCATTTTTTTTTCCTGTTGTTGGATCCTGTATCCCGTTAGATATAGAAAACATCTTTTTATGTTACAACAGCAGGGTCATTCCCATCACATTCATCCAACTACACATAGATACCACACGCAAGGGGAATTTTTAGTGACTACAAGTTGTGTTGGTGATATGCTACTAACTCTATTGGAGTCAAAAGGTCCCCAGTAAATGCTGCACCTCACAAAATGGCACTAAAAAAAATTGGGACTGCCAAGGTAAGCACACTCTGACAACTGTACCCTCATCCCAGTTCTACCAGGACTGATTTTTAGATTTTCATAGACCTTAGCTCAAAAGAATGACAATCGCCACAGGAGAATAACATCAGTTCTCTTCCTAACTATCTTTGTAACAAAGGCAACATTTTCTTTTCTAGAAGGCAAAAATCAGATAATACTGAGTTTGGTGTCTCTCTTGTACACTTCCAACCTTCTCCCCAGTCATTGTCCAGAAGTGTGTGAGCATGTCCAGTAACCTGCACAGCCAGGGGTGGACATGCACACAAGAGTGTTTTCATAACAGTTTGGATAAAAATATTTTTATACCACCCAGCTGGCAACTTGCCACATGGGGAAAAAAATAAAAAAGAAAGAAAAACTCCACTTTTTACAGCATCTCCTGCTTCTTGTTTAAATGAGCTACCACAACAGTCATGGAAGTGGTGCAAGTATAGATCACATATAATTAATAATACATCACAAATAATTGGTGATGCAGTAAAACAGCAGCAGAAGTCCACGGGGATCTGAAGTACTGCTAACAAAGCAATATACTTTGTGATTCAGCAAGGAGGAATTTTAATGCCTCCAAGCCTGAAATAGAAACGTGGTCAGCTGGCGCTAAGGAAAGTTTGATCCTCCTTTTAGTATAATAGCAAATGCTTTATAAATGCACAAAAACTTCAAAAGCATAAAACTTTGCTATTGAGTAGAAAAAAAGTGAAGTTTAAAACTTTTGTAATTTTTACTGAAAATTTTACATATTAGTTCACAAACAGATTCCAAGCTGGGGCCAGGTCTCCATCCACAGAAGCAGTCTTGAGACATTTGTAAGAGACCAATACAGTCAATGGTAACCAGAGAGAATTATTTGGCCTGTGTATTGGAATGGTCCCTTTGTTGAGGCTTTTACACACTATGGCAATAGAAAAAGTAATTAATAGTAATAGACTCAGCTTGATTTACATAAACTCTATTTTCCTAGATTTTATTCTTCAGTAACTAACTGAAGAGTTACAATGACAACTTTAAATTTTGCATTTCCAGTTTTTGAAAATTCATAACTATGTTACTATATGAAACGCTGGTTTCCACTTTGTATTTCCAGAAGATGTTTAATAGATTTGTAGCATCATTTTGGAAATAAATTCATTATGCTTTTGATTAAATTGTACTAAGGGGAAGAGGCAACCTTTCTCTATTATTGATTGTCGTGGGCAGTGTAGGGTGAAATTTTTGATGTAGTTTTTCTGAGGATTAAAAAGGTGAGCATAAAAAATGTATTATTGATTGCACATTGCAAAGTACAGTATACTGCTCATCCAACTCATATATTATTGATTAAAACACTCAACAGTTCTAACCTTTCACTTGGTTGCTCCAAGGTAATTTTTTTTATGAGGATGTCAAGTTACTGTGCTTACAGATTGTACTTCCCAGGCAGTTTTGAAAACTCATGGAGCAGCTACCAGAGCTGTTAAAAAAGGCTTTGTTGATAATCTTAGAGTCCCAAAGAAGGGACTAGTTGGGACAGAAAGACATCGCGTCTCTCATGTGGAAGGGGTAGCTGAACGGAGAACCCAACCCACATGAGCCAACAGAAACTTCATGACTGGTGTCAAACATGGGTCTGCAAATACCAGTCTGCATGTTAAATACAAAAGGAAAAGGTGCCTGACTTTGACACTTCTATGACTGGAACAAGACCAGAATGAAAAGGGGATTTATACTTTAGGAAGTACCTCTGGGATCAGCACCTCCATGGCTTTTACGAAAGCCTGGAACGTGGTATGTACCAGTAATTTTTCATAACTGAAACAGGAATTATGACCAGAACAGAGGTCAGATCCTGTGGTTGTCTCCACATTGCTGGATAGTTACACCTCACAGCTCTGTCTTCCAAGCCATGGTTAGATTTGGCACACTACATTTATCTCCTTTCCAGAAGTATTTAAAACAAAGGTATATATATTGCCTACATTTAGTACAAGGAGACAAAATACTGGATAATGAAATAAAAAACACAGAGTTACTACAGAGAATCCCTTCCTGAACTGGTCTGAGGCTTAGAATAGGAAGCAGACAAAAATGCAACCTTTCTGCCCTGAGACCTGTAAGGAGAAAAAGCACCTTCTATTTACAGAAAATGAGTGGAGATATAGAATCCTAGATGGTTTGGGTTGGAAGGGACCTTAAAGATCATCTAGTTCCAGCTCCCTGCCATGGGCAGAGACACCTTCCACTAGACCAGGCTACTCAAAGCCCCATCCAACCTGGCCTTGAACACTTCTAGGAAAAGGGCAGCCACAGCTTCTCTGGGCAACTTGTGCCAGGGCCTCACCACCCTCACAGGGAAGGATTTCTTCCAAATATTCAATCTAGACCTGCCTTCTTTCAGTTTGAAGCCATTCCCCCTTGTCCTGTCCCTCCAGACCTTTGTCCAAAGTCCCTCTCCAGCTCTCTTGCAGCCGCTCTACTGGAAGGTACTCCAAGGTCACCCCAGGCCCTTCTCTTCTCCAGCCTGTCTCCAGAGCAGAGGGGTTCCAGCCCTTGGAACATCTTCATGGCCTCCTTTGGACTTGCTCCTCCAGGCCCACATCCTCCTTGTGTAGGGGACCCAGAGCTGGGTGCAGTGCTCCAGGTGGGATCTCAGGAGATCAGCGTAGAGGGGCAGAACCACCCCCCTCGACCTGCTGGTCACACTTATTGATATGCAGCCCAGGATATATTTAACAAAAACTCCTTTTCACAATGTTTAACACCTTACTCGCAAAAATCCTCTTGGAATATTCTAGTCTGCTTTCATAATAAAAATCTAGCTCTACATAAGGATAGAAGTGACAAAAATAGCATCACCAGGGTGATGGCTACTTGACAGATTTCACAGGATGATTAATCCAAGGAAAAAACCTGAACATTGCAGAACTGATGAAAAACTGGTTGAGTGTATCAATTCAAAAATATCTCTAAATAACACAAGCTAGCAGCCTACTCACAAAAAGGCAATAGAATATTTGTCATCATGTATTTCATGAATGATGTGAACATTTAAAAATAAACTGGAAACTATTGTTTTCAATTCATTGGCCTTCAAGAGAATTCAAAGATAGTTCTATCACAGAAACCAAGTTAGAAATCCTTAAAATGCTACTTTAAAAATGTCATTTGTCTACATTTGGCATCATGACTTCTAAGTTGGGAGAACAAAGCCAAGATGAAAAATCAGGATAAAAAATTTACCCAAGTACCAGGCCAGCACCACAAAGCACTTCATCACAGGGGCTTGACTTGCATGGATTGCTTTGCCATTCAGAAAAGATAACTCAGGGCCAAATAGCAAACTACTCTGCTGATACAGTACAAAGTAAAATTAGAAAATTCATTGAAGGTAATCTGCTCCATGGCCTGTCTACAGAACTGTCACAACCAATTGCATATCTGGCAATGATTGCGGACTGAGTGCTCTGGCATTGGCTGATCCTTCCTCTCCGCTTAGCAGTGGTGAGGCACATCTGGAGTGCTGGGCCCATTTGTGGGCTCACCCGGACAAGAGAGACACAACTAAGATCAGCTAAAGGCCACCAAGGTAGTGAAGGGAGTGCAGCATCACTCATGGAAGAAAGTTGGAGAGAGCTGGGACTGCTCAGCCAGGAGAGGAGAATGGTTACCGAAGATCTCACTAATGTGTGTAAATAGCTGATGTAAGAGTGTAAAGATCTCTGAACCTCACTCTGCTTGGTGATGTCCATTAAGAGGATAAGAAGAAATGGCCACAAAATGAAACACAGGAGGTTCTGTTCAAACATGAGAAAAAACCTTTTCACTGGGAAGGTTATCAAACACTGCAACGGGTCACCCAGAGGGGTTGTGGACTCTCCATGCTTGGAAACACTCAACACCTGACAGGACCCTGCCCTGAGTAGCCTGCCCTAGACAATATCCTGAGATCCCTTCCAGCTTTAAAGTTTTTGTTATCCTGTGATTTCATAGTTCAAGGAAGCAGCTCTGAAGATGCTGAAGCAGGCAGAATGGACGGAGAGGGGCAAAAGGAGCATCACACAAGGAAAACTGAACATTGAAGAGTCCATTTCTTCCCTTATGCTGCTGTAAAACAGGGCAGCTGTACTGCTGCAGCAAGCAGAGCACATGCAAGCTAAAAGATTAACCAGCTCCTGGAGCAGCAATTAATATCTATACAGACTGATCTGCAATTCCTGCTTCCTTCAAGCATCAGGTACCTAGAAACCCACATTCTCTCAGACTCTGTGTTCCTAGACATGCCTGGAGAGGTGGAGGAGTCACCTGAACAGAGAACACAGTGATCCAAGGCGTGGGCAACTCTTCTGCCTACAGCATGAGTAGTTCAGCTATGAGAGGCTGCATTAAGTGCTGAGTGCAGAGGCACCAAGGAGGTTACTGTCTCATCCAGCCAATTATACTTGTCTTTTCCCACCTCTCAGGTTTTAATTTCTTTTTTTTGCCCCAAATTATGCTTAAAGAACCCCTCTGTGTCCCACTTGGAAGCATGCCCTTGTACTTCCACAGGGGACATATGTCACCGCTGCTGCTGGGCTTTGACCAAGGGCCTGTTTTAAAGTTAGGAGGGAATTTTGCCAACTGATGATCAGGACTGGCTTTTCACCCCTCTGCTCCTCACATGTCAGAGATGTGCAGCTGTGTCAGCTGCAGCAGTGGGACAGCACAGGTTGCCATAGGACAGGTGAGCAACTCACTGCTCAGAGCTTGCAGGCTGGTGTAGGGGAAACCTGAACGAGACAACTGTCAGAGACAGGCAATAGTGGGGCTGCTCTGGCAGCTGTAGGAAGGAGACCTCAGACATTTCCATAAAGTGATTTTTCTTCTCTAGTTACTTCTGCCTACCAAGTCCCTGACACACACAGGGAGGCAGCAGGGGAAGGGCAAACAGGATCTATCTTTCACAACTTGCTGAAATCAACTTTTACCCTCACTGGAACTGATTCACTGGGCTCAGCACATGCATAAATGTAAAAATAAAGATGATGTAACCAGAATGGTGCACACACCTAATTTGCCAGGTGGCTGTTCCCCCTGCTCTGTTCCAGCCAAGCTAGAGGGAAACAGGAGCTGCATACAACTGGATAAACTGGGACTGGGGAGCCATACTGGGATACACTGTGAGTGCAGTTCCAAACCAACCAGGAAAGCTTCAGTGAAACCTACACTGAAACAACAAACAAAGCTACCTACAGCATTATTTCATGGAGTGAGCTCAGACCATCCTCCCACTCCCTTTCCTCTCAGTCTCAATAAAGACATGTCAGATTTACAGGATCATCTCTCCTGCCTCTGCGTCAGTGAAACTGTACTAGATTTTGCAAGTGAATCTCCCAGATAAGAAATGCAAATCAATTTGTCTCTTTTTCTTCATTGTACCAGTACCAAAAATATGTTCCCTGGGATTAAGCAAAGGATTGGCAGGCTGCACGAAGGCTGCGGGGGAGGAGGGAGCGGGCAGGAAGGGTGAAATGAGGGGTAAAGAGAGAAATCTGTAAACCCAAAGCAGTTTGTGGGGACGAACCCTGCTTCATTTCTTCACAAAATCTTGAAATGGAGATGAAAAAGCAATGGCTAGATGAGCACTGACGGCAACATAAAGCAGCAGCCACCACCTGCAATACCCAGGTGGCATTTGCACTGCTCTTAGTTTGTTTTTCAATGGTAAAATCTCCTCTTTGCGATACATTACTGTTCTTTGATGTTTGAAAAGTATTTTCATTCTAACAGTCACCAAGGAAATCTCCCACAAGAAGAAAGAGAACAGGATTTGAAGGAGCAGCAGAGTTAGGAGATCCATACATACTTCCAGATTATCTTTTTTTCTAAATACTTATATTAAAAAAAAACCACAAATCCAAAACCCTTATCTCCTCTGAAACAGTTCCTGCTTCCTGCTCATTTGTCTTGCAAGACAGTAGGACACCTTCATCTTACTGAAGGTGTTTAGTGGCTCCAGACATCTCAAAACTCAAATGTGATGAGCACTGCTTTGGTTGTTGTGCAATCTGGCATGGCCAAAGAAATGACATCACCTCATACAAATTAAGAATTCAGCTAAACAAGGTTAGAGTGATGCTTCGTTGAGCTGCAAACGGCATCTGTGCTCTCCTCCTCACCATCTCGTTCTTTTGGAACAAACCAGAACCCACTGGGATCCTAAAAGCCTTTTTTATTATCAGTAATGCACTGAAATTGTACTAAGGCATCAAGAATTAACAGTCCAGGGGGTTATTTCATTACGACCTTGTATAAGTATATAATAAGAGAAGCAATATAGCTGGAATCCAATAACAAAATGATATTGGAATAATTTTGATCCTCGTGAAAAGTAATAGGCATAGGTTTTGTCTGAGAAGAGGCTGGTAGAAGAGAAGGAAGGTAATGGAGTAGTTTTCAGTTTGCAGTGTATAACATTCCCATGCATACCTTTTCCCTTCTTTTACCTTCTGTGAGAATCCTATAGCTTCTCCTTCTTCTGGAAACCTGTGCTGTGAGGACAGGAGCGAAACTCACAGTAAAATGTGAAGTAGACACAAGCAGCTTAGAAATTACTGCTAGAAAACTACAGGTATAAAACAGTTTTTAGCATTCTTTGCTTATTTAAGCAAAAGGAAATCCGTAGTTTTCTCATTGGCGTGAGTATGGTATGCATCAGAAATGGTGATTTTTATCCACTCACGAAAACAGATTTATATCTACAATCATAACAAAAGTTTGTCATATTAAAGCTGTTACTTAATCCATTTCCCCACCCTTCCAAAATACCTGCTTTTGAGAACAGGTCAGACTCCTGGGTCAGCTTGGCTGGCTTATTCTGCATTTCTAACTGGTTTCCCATCATACCTAAATGCTTGGGGAGGGGAAAAAAACCAAAACCAAACCACCAGAACTGCTTAGATGAGCATTAACATCCCAACTGTCTTAGTGATGTGATACAGAACACTGGGGTTATGAGAAGGTAAGCACATCCACCAGAGACACAGCTACAGTGACAAGGTGGCTTGCTTCCATCCCATGCTTGTAACTTTGGGGAAACTGAATACCAGGGGAACTGGAAAACTCTCCTTTTATTTCCCAGTACTGGCTACTGACATCTGTTGGAGGGGTTTGGAAGGTCCATGAGCACTGCAGAGGGTGCTGGGTGGGCAGGGTGAAGACAGCAAAGACAACAGACTGATCAGCTGTCAGCAGCCAAAGGTGCCAGCCACAAAACACCCTGAAAGACCATCAGCATTAAATATGATCTACCCCTGCACTTACTGGAAAATTCATTACATGACTCCTCCAGCCCAATTAAAGAGCAGCTGCTGACTGATTTGCATGCTCCACCACTCAGTCCATGATTACTGCTGACATGACATGAGCTGTATAAAGGGCTCTTTCAGAAAGGATTGTGTAAGCTGAATAAAGGCAGTTAGCTTTTATCCTAAAGAAAATGCTGTGCATCAAGTCGATTAGATTTGCATTGCATAAGAATTACTCCAAATAATGGCTGAATCTTTAATGCTGCTACTGAAAAAAAAAATAAATTTCTACCCAACTGGAAGGTAGGGCCAAGTGAGAGAGTAATGGAGATTTATTTTTATTAATAAGCATTTAGGGGGCAAACTGCAGGTTTTACTAAAATGCTGCTTATTAAAATAATTTTCCAATTGAACAGTTCATTGTTTTTACCCAGCATTGCAAAGGTGCCTGCTGGGTCAGCCCGGCCTGGGAAAGAGGTGCTTTTAAACTGCTAATTAGTCCAGGCTGTCAAGAAAAGCTTTGCAGCTAATCTAACATGATTTGAAATAAGAGGGTACAAGCCTGAGCCCACTGAAGGGGACAGCAAAACTATTAGCCATGCTGGGCCAAGATTTTCATCACTTTTTTTTTTTTTTACACTGTGGTAAGCAAATATTCCTGTTGGATGCAGGGTATTCCAGAGAAGAAGTAAGGATGAGCACAGCTCCCTCTGCAACTTGCAGTGGAGACAGCCCCAACCTCTGAGCAAGGAAAAAGGGAACCATTATCCAAGATGGTGAACTCTTAAACAGTCAGGTTAAATAATGCAGATTTAGGGCTAATTTGGCAATATCCCTAGGCCGTAAAAGCCCATATGGGAGCTTTGAATTTGGAAGGATTCTTGATACACTTTATAGTTAAGAGAGACATATAAAAATCTTAATGACTTAAAATGACCTTTTGGGTGGGCAACAGCACTAAACAACTAAGCAAAGGAAAACTCACAGTTATATGAAATGCTACTGTGGACTTAACAGTGATGTTTCTGCAGATACCCAAGATAAAAGAAAGTGCACCCCAGAAGAGTGGACATGGATACTCGTCACGTGCTTGTTGAGATGTTCCCTTAAGCATATGAGGTGAGACTGTGGGTGAAGGAGCAAGTGAGAAGCCACTGCAGTCAATTCACTTCTGACAAAAGCCAAGTAGGAAGCACAGAACAGACACCCAGATCAGAGGTGGCTGAATAAGTTTCTTACAACAGAGACAACTTGCAAAATATTAGTCTGATCTTTGGCTGCTATTTTTGCTGCAATGTCCACTCAGAGACCCATGAGAATTTGGGCACTCAGGATGAAAGAGAGGAAAGAAGGGTAGAGTCAATATTTTAACATGGTATTTTAACTTCAAGCCATGCTCTACACAGACACAAATTTCAACCAATTCCAAATGCTTAAAAATCAGCATACATTTGGCCTAAACAAACCAATCACTGTTAGGGATCTCTCAAGATGAATTGCCTTCATAAAATGCTTGCCTGACTCCACCGACTGATTAAATATGCTATAATAACATAATAATAGATATTATATATAGAATAATAGTATAATACTCTATAATAATAAAATAATTTTAAAAATTACCCTCCAAGATATATCAGCACCACCTGCTGTGGCAGGAAACCAGCTGCCACCATCAGTGCTGCCATGAGGAAAAGCATCAGCACATCTGTAACCTCAGATAAGCCTCTATCAAATCTATCAAGAGGAAATAGTTTCTGATGTTATAGCTCCTCAAGGGCATTTGTGGCAATATTTGGTACAGAACTATCAGCCAGTTTTATTGACGGGGAAATGAGGTGTTGACTATGGGAAGGCTGATATGGTGCTGGTAGAGAAATGAGCCTCCTGGCCACCAGTCCACCTTCCTAGTTGTCCTTTTTATGGGATAGCTAAAGAAACAAAAAATAAACCAAACCAAATCCAGAGATATGCAAATCTTCAAATTATCATCAATTCAACAGTGTCATTTAAAATAAAAACCACAGAATTTCCTGTGTTCCCTTATTCCATGTCTTTTAATTATTCATGCCCAACATCAGAGAATAGGAGAGAGCTAAACATTCAGAAGCAGAAAAGGTCAACAGGACAGTATCCTGCAGGAAAATTAAAGGGATTTCTTGTTCTCCTTCAGCTGGAAATACAGACACTGGGACCCCATCCAACAGGAAGGACATCTGGGCTAAAGAGAGTAGGCATATGGATTGATCTGTGCCAGAATGGGCACTGCAAGCAATGAAAAGCAGCTAAAGAGAAGGCAGGAGATCGTGAAGTGGTTTGTTACAGTCCACAAAGATATATCCCAGGAAACTCTTGGGGTTTAGCAGTTACCTCTCCCAACACATATACTTTTTTTACATATTGGCACACATGGGAGTCTTATAGTTCAGGAGTTCTTGATACCTTGAGCACCAGTGACCTCAGAAAACCTGAAGAAAACAAGGTGTGGACATCCAGCACAGAGGCCTCGAACTTGGCTGCCCTTCCAGAACTCCACCAAATTAAACAGAAGTAGAATTGGGACTATATTCCTAGCAGTTCAGTCTTTTCAACTCTTTCCCTTTTTCCTATTTTTCCTATTCTAAAAGGAAAAATTCTTAACTTAGAAAAAAAAGAAGCCCTTGTTCATTGTTTGACGCACTGCTCCCCCCTCTGCTAATTCATGCCACCTCCTGCACCCTCCTGAGAGTCTGCTTCACAATTCAGACAAGTGTCTGCTGGCAATCCCAGCACTCACAAAAATCATGAGTCAGGCATTAAAATCTATCTGATATTTAATACCATATATTACTGGATTTCTATTTGCCCTTTGGATATGAATTAATTTTATTTCAGCTGTTAAACTGCCTAAAAAACATACCTTAAATAGGAGATGAAAAACTTACTCACCATTTGATCCCAAGGTTGACCAGACTAGGAAAGGACCCATAAGGCCCAAGGAAAGTCCTGGCAGTGGGCCATGGTGGTGGCTCTGGACAAGGGGTGCTCAGTCACTCCCAGCTGTTTCAGGTCTAAGTAATGGCATTTTTGAGGTTGTAATGTGCCTGTGTCTCTCGTCAAACAACTTTCCTGCCTATCTCAGCATTATGATAATGAAAAATTATATGTAGCCCATCAATTACTTATGCAGTCTCTATTAATATTTCAAGGTTTGTGTGCATAAATAAACAAAATTAATTGGAGACTTGCAAACTTTTCTTTCCCTCAATATTTTCCTTTGACGCCAGTCCTACTTAGAGACCCTCACATATACATCTTTATTTGTCTGCCATAAATCATTCAATGTGATGTTTCAGCAAATAGAAGAGTTTTCTCCTCAAATACACATGCTGAGAAATCAGCCACAGACATTTGACTTGGCAGAGCTGCCAGTGCAGTACCTGAGCTTTGGCAGGGAAAATTCATCACTCAACCACCAGCACCCAAAACAAAGCCCAAGAGTGTTTCTAGTTATGCTAAATATCATGATGAGAAGCAGCTGCAAAGGTGTGGCTGGAGGACACTGGCACCTCTTTAGCAATTACGTACTTCTATCTGGCACCTGGCATCTTCCATGTATACACAGCTCACCACTATTTGTTTCACAAAGACATAATTAAAGTACAATCTACCAGCAAAGAAAGAGCCAAATGAGTCACAGAAGTGAAAGCATTTATGTTGCTACCTTTTCTCTGCAGTAACTGTATGTCTGCCTGTTTCCTTTTTTATTCTGGCGTAAAATTGGGTTTATTCTCTTACTGTATTTCTCTGCTCCCCCATGCTCAATTTTTCTTCCAATCTTCTCCTTTTTCTCTTCTTACATCTTGTACATGCAAATATCAGTGCTCCATGCCTTAGTATAGATCAGCATCTAGCCATGCATGGAATACTCCCTGTGCTCTAAGTGAAATTGTTGGGATTGTTTGGACTTAGTACCTACTCCATAATTCTCCTTCACCTCAGGATTTGCATTTTGTGCCCCACAGCCCTACTGGGAATTACTTTAGTGCTTTTCTCTATGCTCTACACACATCATGCTCTGCTCAGTTCCCATACAGTCTTTTGCTGTGTAGAAATACCCAGTTACTGTTGTCTCAGCATGAACTTCCAGTCCTCTTTCTGTCTCCTTTTCAATTAAGGCCCTTATCCACTGAGGGTCCTGTCTGAGATATCCTGTCTTGGGTTATCAGTTTCTGCTTCTTCCCATTTCCTTTTTCCCCAGCAGTTGAGTACTCCTATCTTTATCCATTTCCTCTTAGTGCCCATGGTCATCCTACCCATTGAGGTAGGAAGAAAACTCTTTTCCTTCTCATTTCTGTTTGTTTACACCCTTCCAACTGTCCTAGTTGACCTCTTTTCTGGCAGGTCACCTTTCCTGGGAAGCAGCAGGAGTGGGACTACCGCAGGGATGACCTCAGCAGATAGAGCAGGAGAACGAACCAGACCTCAGGTCAATCCAGGAAACCCAAACAGCACCTCAGGAGACCAGGCTGGAGACAGAATTCCCAGAGCAGCACCGTGACCAAGCCCTGAGCCTAGCTGGAGCACATGGGGCACGAGCAGGGAGTTGGAGAATCCAGGTGAGGCTGCTCAGGGCAAAGAAAGAAGGGCCCTGACAATCTCCTCCCCGTTTACAAAGCAACCAAAGCTTTTGTGAAATGGTTTCTGACAACATTATGCACAACCAAGTGACACATCAACTGCACAGTGACAGTATGGATGGCAGTGACACCTCTGAGCTATGCAGACTGGGAAAAACTCATTTCCAAATTACAACCATTGATCACCAGCTGTAATGTTTTCTACTGAAAATTTAATCAATAAAAGAGGGAAGTACAAAGTTTGATTAAATTGGGTCAATAAAGAGTTTCATTAAACTCTCCACAAAAAGTGACATTTTTGAGAATATTATCTTTTCAAAAGGTTTGCTAAACAATTATTCTTTTTGACAACACATTTCAAAAGGTGCATTACAAAAATGACAGTGCTTTATCATACCACTCTTTGAAGAGAATATAAGTAGTCCCCTCTGGTGAGCCTTCTGACTGAGTATGTAAATTACAAAGCATATAGATTATCTTCATGAGCATTCAGCCCACACAAATGCCTGTCCATGTTTTTCTTCTCTCTTGCATAGACTTTTATTGGGACAACTGATTGAGGAGAGCCAGACATGCCAGTCTCTCTGGCTAAAATGCTGAATAGAGCCCTTCTTATATCTCTAAGACCTTGTTGATGTCAGTGCGTTAGTCTCTATAGCTCTAGACAACTGCTATTAAATTAGATGAACTGTCTAGTCTATCATCCTTTTTGGAAATTTATTAAATAATATCTTATTTTTAATAATATAAAAGTTAATATTACAATTTAATTCTCGTAATAAAAATCCCAATTCTGTGAACCCATTATAAGGGCAAAAAAACCCTCAAAAACTAAGTGTTTCTCAAGCCTTACTTCTTGCTACTTATCTTTTCTGCTTACAGACTAACCCATTGACATCCAAAAGAGAGTTCTCCCTTTTTTTCTATTCGACTCCTTGAATTACTATCAATGGTTTCTTTTCCTTTCTTTGTAAATTAACTCAGTCCAGTCCTGCTCCTTTTCTCTCATCCTGTTCCCACCAACTGCAAATTTCTCTTCCATAATTTCCCCCCTCTTTACTCAAACTTATACTATTTCCCTAACCACAGAGCTCCCCTCCTTTTTCCTCACATTCCCTGCCTTCCTTCTAGCTTCGTTTTCACTCATGCACCGTTCCCTACTGCACCCCTGGAGAGACATCAGCTGCCTCTGACATCATTCCCAGGGGATAATCTAACGTACTATGGATGCAGAATGGTTGCTAACTGTATTTTTCACCATTAGAAACACTAAAAATAAAAACTAAAACCCTGTGAAGGTGGTGCATGCGTCTTTGTTTGTGAGAAGCAAATGTTTTTATCCCAAGAGGTTTGGTCACTCTCTGCAAAAGAATGCAGAGAAAAAAAAATGCTCTGCAGTTCTCACGTTCAGGATATGTCAGTGTTTAACAACACTGCACAGGAATGAATCTGAGTTGAAGTTTTAATGGTTTTCTGCAGATTTTAGCAGTTTCCATCTAGAATAATTGGATAAATGGAGTTATGAAAGTGAAATAGAGAGTTTATGGCTTCGCAGGAGAAAGATATTTTTTAACTTTTAAATATTCATCCTAAGGCACTCCACTTTTATTTGCTTCATTTTTTTTCTAAGTAATTTTGCATTTAGGAGTTTTATATTCTGCCTCCAAAATATTTCATTGGCATTATGTTGATTTTGTCTGAGCACAAATAAGGTGAGTGTGATGCACAGTTGTAACTCTGCCCTTTGCCTGAGCCAGGAGACTGAAGTGTAAGGATCAAAAATCAGAAAGATATTGGATGTAACTACACCAGCTAATTATTTTAAATAATTGTTCTCTTTTTCAGGCACTTCATGGGCAAATTTCTAAGAAAAATGGGTTGTAAGTAGGATGTTTCTCCTACACTGCTGTGCAGGCATCCATGTGATTCACGATCAGTTGGAATCACAGCTGCATCCCGACGGATACTGCAGCTTCCCAAAGACAGTGCATTAAGCAAGAAGTTATAAACAGAACTCAGCAGAAGAGTTTCTTCTAACCAGTATCTCTGCAAAATTGTTAAATCAAAAGAAAAAACAGAGCCACTAAATCAAAATATTTCTTAAAGCACATGCCCCTCAACTGGCCATGAACACCAGTCTCAAGTGGGAAAGTAGATACTTTAAAAACAGAATTGGAAAGAATCCACCCAAGAAAAAGAGGCTTGTCAGTTAAATACAGAATGTAGTTGACTGTCACTAATGTCTTTTTAGCCTTCTGTTTAAACATCAATAGTTGCCTTTGTCCACAAGCAAAAAACTGAGAAAGTTGCATAGATGCCCAAATGTAAATTTTCAGAGTTTATTAAATATGAATGAGAAAGAAAATGTCTGAAAGAAAAAACTTCTCAAGCATTATAGAAATTAATTTACATTGCTACAGCAATAAAACATTGAAATTAATTACTACATGGGTTTTCCCAGTGTAAGTTCTGAAATGCTAATTTGGTTAGGGCAACCTCAGCTATCATAGGGTTTTTTTTTTGTTGTTGTTTGTTTTTTTTTTTTTTTTTTTTTTTTGCTTCTTTCTCCAACTACAAGTAGACCTGTTATGCATGCTAACAAGAGTCAGTCCCTTTAGGGTAAAAGGCTCTTGTACCCAGTGTGCAGGATTCTGCAATATAACCCCAATGAAGGATCTCAAACTTACCGAAGTTCCCCCATGTCTTTCAAAGCCAAGCCTCACAACCTTCAGCTTCTAAGGTGGTTCCAGTTTAATTCTCTGCACTCTAAGGGACCATGCTTTGCCAAGAATCACAAATCCTGTGCTGTGATGACTGCTCTCCCAAAGATCCTGGATGCTGACACTGTCCCACGCAGCTGATGACCAGCACCCCGTCACACACATTCCCATCAGTGGCATCGCTGTCACAAGCTGCTCTGCTGTGTCCCCCCTGCCCCCAGCCCCTGATTCACGTCCCAGCCCATGCAAGGATGACTGGATGAGCCAGGTCAGGTTTATTTTTACCCTGGATCTGTTCCCTAGCCTCACTCACTATGTGGCCCCACAAATGTCTGTCCTGGCAAAGCGCAGCAGCCAGGGCAGGGGCCGGGTTTGGGACCAGGCTGGTGCCCCTGCCAGCACCACCACCAGCCCAGCACTGGCTCTGCTGCACTGCCCAGGGCTCACAGGAGGCACAGGGGGAGCGCTGATCCCCTGGAGATGTTCCTTGAGCTGCCTGCCACAGCTCCCTCTGCCCCAGAGGTGTGTGGCCACTAGAGAAAAGGTAACTTAGGACTTGGGTAGTCACTCAGTGTTGCAGACAGCTGATGCTGTCCCATTTGGGATTGTTCCTCCATGGAATGGGGTTGAAGAGGCCAACAAGCAGAAAAAGAAGCTGATGCTTGTGACTCCTACCACTGCCAGGCTCAAAACTGTTTTTCTGGGCTCTTAGGCAGTGCAGGCAGCAGCCTGTCCATACCCCTCTACCTCAGAAATCTCAGCTTGGGTGACTTGTCTGCACTTAAAGTTGGTGCCACTGCCCTCATCCTGCTCTAAGACACATCCCAGTCCTGTTTGGAAAGGTGCTGTGTCTGTCTGAGCTGTGTTTGCCTAGTGGGGAGGAGACAGACAGACAAAGGAAGAGAATCATCCAGAGGAGAAGGAGCAGGGATTTTACACTTCAGTTAGACATTAACAATATATTTAAATAGAGAAAAGGGACATTTACAACTTCATTAATTGTATTGTGTAATTTTAGTACCTGGAGGTGAATCAATGATAATAGGGCTGATTTATTCCACTTCCTTTTTTTGTTCGTACTGACTGAAACCTTTCAGTATTAAAAAGAATTTTAGAGCTGAATATCCTTCCCCTTATAAGTTTGGGGTTTGTCAGTAAATTAATAAATACATTAGAACTACCAGAGTCTAAAATTCAAATCCACAAAGTTTGTGCAACATGTTATTTCAAACATTGCTGTTTTACAATTCTTTGGACCAAGAGTATCAGTGAACCACAGTGAAGCCCATCAGCCCTTTGAGCATATGGTACCTGTTTATAGCCAAAAACACTTGAACAGAGGAAACAGAAGTAATGAACAATAACCCTTAGCAGATTCAAAAGGAAAGCCTGTTGAGCAGCCCACAAATAGCTGTTATTCAACACTTGTACACTCCTATTTATCAGAATATATTTAAAATAAATACTTTGAACTCTCAGTTGCTTTTATTATGTCATTAATTAAACACGAGTTGTGTATGAATGCCTGCAAGGATTGAGTTGCAGTGTTCTACATCAAGTGGCATCTATTTACAGTTACCAGCAAGCCAAGGTTTTGTTTTTTTGGGTTTTTTTGGGTTTTTTTTTGGACTGGCTCAGCTAGATTTTATTTTTGTAGAAAAATGCCAGCTCAAGCTGGAGAAATTAAAATAAAAACTAAAGGGCCTGGCTCACCACTGTACTACTCCCAAAATATTTCAAGATAACAGTATGAGCTAGATCCCTGCCTTAGCTGCACGTTCATAACGTGTATCTTTATTCTGGCTATCCTAAAAGGTAAAATGGCTCTGGATGAGATTCAAAAAACAGAGTTTGCTAGAGGGAGAGATCCTAAGGTGATGACTCTATAGCAAAAATCAAACAACTTAACAGTCCCACCTTATTCCCAGATGTTATAACTTTTTCTGAGGTCCATCATGCATCATTAATATGGAAGCAGAAGGCAGCTGTTGGTGGAAAGCTATTTTTATCTTCTGTTCCCCTGTGGGAGACTCCCAGCACACAAAAGATCCTCAGGCACCCATGGTAGATGTCTCTAAGCCATCTGAACACCGGATCATCACTTCAGCTCCTGAAAGAGCTGGGGTAACCCCTGGTGCAACATGACCTCTCTTCCCTGACTTCAGCCAAGGAACAGTAACTTTAGCTTATATCTCTTCTGATGTACAAGGATCAGAAATGCCTGAGGAACACTGGCTATTCAAAAGCCTCAGAAAAAAATTTCTATCCCACAGAAGAAAGAGTCAATGGAACTGAGGTATCACACAGTACTTGGCATCTCAGAAAACTCTTCCTCAGCCCATTTTAACAAGTGTTACAGAGATAAAGCCAGCACACAGCTTGAGCACAACATTGTGAATATTCCTTCCACTGCTCTCCACCAGAACTGAAACAAGTTGGGAAAATAAGAAAAATCACAAATACTTTTTCTTTTTTATTTTGAAAGACATCAGGGAGTGTATGACTATTCATTATTTAACAATCTTTGTTATTACATAAATTTGGCCTGTTTCAATTTTTCGTCTCAATATTCAGGTATAAAGTATCACTGACAGCAGTTTTTCCAGAAAGGAAATGCAGCTGTTGTATCAGTGGAAAATTACAAAAACTAGTGCACTATTTTCCCCCTAAAAAGTTCTGTTACACCCAATAAAGAAATGAAATCAACTACCCAAATTTTAAACAGTAACAGACATTCAGTTTCAAACTTGGACTTGAATAAGTCTTTTCCTAATCAATGGCAACCCTTGTAAAATAAGATAAAAGAGTTTGAATTTTTATTATTTCCACACAAAAATTTATGCTGAAAAAATATTACCTGAATACATTTGATTAAAAAACTAATTTCCTTGAAATTGTGACACGTCCATGATTATTCAGCCAGCACAAAAAAAAAAGGATCAAGAGCCATCAGATAAAAAAATGTCACAGTTTAACCCCAACTGGCAATGAAGTACCACGCAGCCTCTTGCTCAAACCTAAAGGTTTCAGAGGGGGTTTTTTAGAATTCCCATGAATAGAAGCTGTTAAATGCAAACAACTTCCCATGGAGTTCCCAGACAGATTCATCAGTTAAACATACAGTTTCTTTTTAAAATTTTCCTTTTGCTAGCAAAATGTGCTCAAGCCTTAGAAAATCCACATGGAGAAGTGATGTACATTTGTATGTCTTTTAACCTTCTACACTTTCCAAATGAGAAAATGTGTATTTAATTTATACTCTTGATTTTGTGAGATAATTTTTAAGGGCCTAAAATAGCAATGGCCCTGATTGACTTTTGCCTGCCAAAGCTGTGAATCACTCTCATTTCCAGTGATAAAAATAGAAAAAAACAAGACATCAAAAAAAAAAAATCCTAGGAAATTCCAACTTGTCTCCCACGTGCTACCACAAGTAAAGGTGTGGGAAAAGAGCCGTTTTCAGAGGTAGTGGCTTGTCACATTCACTGTGACAGTCAGTTCCTTTGCTCTAAAACCTGTTCCACAGCTCAAAAAATAAAACACTGTAACATGCCATAAAAGTGAATACAGCATAACCAGCCCTGGCCCTGAATCCAGTTTGCAATTAGGTGTTACCTGTACATTTGGGCATCACACCTGTGTTACTGCCGTGGTCTCTCTCTCCTGTTACAAATTGCTGCTTCTGGAAGCAGAGCCAGGTGCATCCCATACATCCACACTGCTGGCTGTGGGGGGTTTGTAGCTGTTGTTTGGGTACCAGGGCAGTGGTCACAGCACTGAGGCTGATAGAGCTCAAGGAACGTTTGGATGATACTCTCAGACACGTGGTGTGACTCTTGGGGATGGTCCTGTGGATCCCTTCCAACTTAGCATATTCTGTGATTCTGTGATGCCCCATGGCCCATTCCCACTGGGAGATGGGGTTCACCACACTCCACCCTGCAGCATGAACGCCCTGCCTACTCATTGCACCTATTGGGGAAAAATATGTGCTCTGGTGAATAAATCTATATTCACTTGAGGCACATCCCTTTGGATGAGATGTGGGATTGTGAAGAAGAGCAGCAAATTCGATTCTGTCAGCTGGAAAATTTGTTGTTCCCAGACTGATTGTCTTGTGGTGACATTATCCATCCACCATTGGACATTGCTGCAAGGATGAGTGGCATCCATGTGCCCATTCACACCTCATGCCCAGTGTAATGCTGGTGTTTCCAATCCATCAAACTGACTTTTCTGAACACTGGCACTGGGGTTTTAGAGGTACAGAGAGTTCGAAGGGCTGTAGTTGTTTTTTTTTAAAAAATTTTTGTTCTTTAAATCTTTTACCTTTGGAGTAATCAAAGCAAAACCAGCATGGAAATATCTTTCTTCAGAGGCATATTTTGCATTTGTTACTTGTAGGCAACAGATGAGTTATACAAAACCTTTTTAGGCTTCCTCCCTCAGGCACTCCAGACATATAAAATCAGGAGTCCAGAGCTCTGATTGCACTGGAGTGCAACTCACAGCAGAACCCACCTGGCAACTCTCTAATGTTTTTAAAACATCTTTCCGTATCTCTTCTCTCTTCACCAGACATTAAGTCTGAATTCAAAAACAGTGCCACTTCTTTTTAAGGCTTATACATGATCCAAGAAAGGGATTTGACATCTGGCCAGGAAAGCAGATATTTCTATTTCCCTTATGAACTCACAGCTGGCATTTGCCACCACTCATCTCCTAATGCATGCAACAAACAATTTACAGTTTCTGCTGGGCATTACACTGACAAAATCTGCTTGTTCACATCAAGAAGTTCCAATCAGTTTCTGTCTAGCCATTTCTTTAATGAAAATCCAAATACATATAGGACAGACCTGAATTATAGCCTTAGTCTCCAATGTCGTCAGCAGCTGAGCCCCGGTGAGCTCCAGGGCTGAGATCCTGAGGGGTCAAACTGAAGGCTCCAGGCTCAATCCTGCCCCTTGGGGAGCCCCCGGGGTTACAGTCTATAGTTTAAATTTCAGGAGGCTGAAAGAAGCACAAATCAAGGGAATATTTGCTGATCAAAGCCAGAATCCTGATAATCTACTCTTAAATCTTTTGAATTATAATATTCCTAAACTATGTTTGCCCTGAATTCAAAATACAGAAGGATTATTTTCCTTTCTACTGACTCTGACAGACTCACATCTGGCTGCAAGTGTGTATTGGTCTGGGGTAGTCTTTTTACAGACTAGTTAAAAAGAAAAATTATTCTTAAAGTGTCAGCTGAAGGGGCTTAGGTTTGAATTCTACAGCAGGAGTGGACGGCTGCTGCCTCAGGAACACGGGAGAGCTGCTTCCATAACACACCTCCCCAGGTGCATTCCGAACACCCCCAGCCCTTGCAGCAACAATCATCAAAGAAAACAACAATGAAACAATGAACTATTACGCAGGAAATTCTTGTGGTAGTGTTAAAGGTGTTTCTGCTACTTATAATGGATGAAATAATTTATGGTCATGACCCTACTTCCCTTATTTTATTTATGTATTTATTTGTTTTAATCTGAATCTTTTCCTCCCTCTGTCCTTTCCTAAGCCTTCTCTTTCAGAGCTTCTTGACAACAAAACTTGATTCGGAAACAACACTAGCTTTTATTCACAGCAGCACTATGCTTTGTCCTGCCATAATTCCACTATTTTGAAAGAAATGTCATGCTATGAAGTCCACTAGACCATGAAAGAGAAGATATGCAAGTCCCATTTAAATTTATACAGCCCTAATTTACAGGATTTTATTGAAATATTTAACTATATTTAAAAGCCGACATGTTTTTCAAGCATCAATTGCATTGTAAACCATAAACTCCAAATGGAACAATATATTGTACCTGGTTAATTTCTGAGAAACAGAAATGTTTACTTCTATATTTATTTCCTAGTTTAATGACTGTTGTAGCTTTACTGGCTTACATTTCAGCCTGCAAACAAGTGTAGGGTAGTGCATTATTCTCTTGTGTGCTAATTCAGTGCAAGATTCAAACACAGGTTTCACAGGTCCATGTTGTAGAAGCATAGGAATATAGTTCCTGGTCCCAGGATCCTGTCCACTGGAAAAGTCATCAGGAGGGAATACTGAACACAGAGGAAAAAAAAAAGTCATTTACCCAGAGCTGCACAGCAAGCCAGTGGCAGAGATAGAAAGAGGACCACCTTTCTTATAATCTTATTCCTTATGTTATGTGGCATTCCTGGATTTTTTTATTTTTTAATTCTGTAATGAAAAAAAAACCATTTTGTAGGCAGGGTCTGTAGTTGGTGCGTGATGTGTGAAAACAGACATATTAAACTCTGCAACACTTAATTGTCCAACCATGGCCTCTAGCAGGGCCCCCAGGTACCTCCTGTAAAGAACTGGGCTTCTGCAAATATTGGAGGAGCACTGAAACTACTTTGCTTTCCAGAATTGTCAGGGGCAGGTAACAAATATCACAGAGTGTGAATAAAATCATAGCATTAAATTAGATCCAAGTCCTATGCTCACAGAAGTTCCTTGGAAAACTAATTTTGTCCTATAACCTAACTAGCCTTATCTACATAAGGCTAAAAATGAGAAATTACAGCAATCAGCTTTACTGTCCTTGACCCATTTGCAATTCTAGCCCAAAGAGCCCGATCCTAATACCACTACAAGTACAAATAAATACATATTTGGCAAATGCTACAACCTTTGCAGTTAAGCACTGGCCACGATTCCTCCGGCGTCCCTGACCGTCTAAAAGCTGCTTGGATTCAAATTCATGCAGTTGCTGTGAGTGCTCCTCTGTGAGACAGACCACTCATCTGAGAAAGGGATGCAGGGAGCAAGCACATGGTTTATAGCACAGAGAAGCAAACCAAGCCCTGCAAGTCTCCTGTGACCAGGGATAACCCTGTCCTGACGTTACCTTTGAGGAACATAGTTGTGCCCACTCTTTGGCAAAGCATGGCAAGGACTTTGGTACAAGTTTCAAAACAAACATATGGCTCAAGCAGACTTTTGACTCTCTCTTCATCAGTGAATCTAAAAGACTTGCCTTGGAAAACGAGCTAGATCTGTGCAAGAAAATCTGTTAAAATAATGGTTTAAGCCCTAGGTAAAAAGCCGTTAAAATTGACACTATAAATAAAAAAAAAAAACACGTGGCCAGTCTTTGCGAACGAAGATCTGGGAAAGGTCTTTTTACCTTTCAAGCCTGCGCAATGGATTTTTTAGGT
>JAWWLV010000035.1:5771736-5835850 GCA_035041135.1 Platyrinchus mystaceus
TAGATGGATGGCCTTAGGGGCTGACGAGCTCCATCTACCCGGGGGACCCTGAAGCAGGACCGGGAATCGAACCTGTGACCACGGTGATGAGAGCGCAGCATCTTAATCGCTAGACCACCAGGGGTCCCCAACACTGTAAATAACCTGGACAATAAAATGCGCACTCGGAGGAAAAAAAATCAGTGATACCTTCTCTGCCAGTAATAAAATAAAAATAATGACCAGCCCCTCAGCTTAAAACAAGCAAGGTTCAGAAATTAAAATAGTGAATTTAAAGTAAAGAGCATAGATGATTTTCAGCTATATGTGACTCCCCCCAGTCAATGTTTCTGTGTTTGCCCTGGATAGACAACTCTCAAGTCTTTTTGATGTAGAAGATTTAGTCATACTGAGATGTGACACTCCTTATATAGTGAAATCTTTCCCTCAGATTTATTACCTGAAATACTTGATGCAACTTGGCTTAAAATTCTTAGGTTCTCTTTCCTGCAAGATTAGATCTTAGTAAAATTATTTTATAAAACAGTTGACTAATAGGAAATCAATGCAAATTAGGAAATTAAGGCATGCACATGATCACTTTTTAACCAATGCCCCTTTTCTCAAGATTGAGGTGATGTACTGGCAGGGGAAAACCTTACTAGTTTCTGAAGAAGGAAGGATGACTTCATATATGTAATTTCCTACTTGAAGTTCCCAATGTGAGCTTTCCTGGTAAGACTCCAGGGATCTTCTCACACCTGCAATTCACTCTGGGACCTTCACATCCCCTTCCTTAGAGCTCCTGCCTAAACTGTTATTCCCTAACCTGTTGCACAGATAATCATCCATACCCAACTCACACAATAATCATCTCAGCCTCCCCTAGAATTTTAACATTTTTCTTAGCAGTGAGGAACAGGAAAACCAAAGACTTTTTTTCATTATAATCAAATAAATGTCAGCTTCTAAAAAACAGGTTGTAGCTAGCTCTGTTAATATCATTGTTACAACAGTAAAATATTATGAGTTTGCTACGAAAAAGGAAAGAAGTGTTATGATTGCCTGTGCTAATACATATTTCACTGGGCTAGTGTTCTTCACAGGGCAGGATTACATTATTCACAGGTATGTCTAATATTAACAAAATCAATCATTCAAAGAGCTGTGGGGTAATACTACAAATCACAATATTCAGGCCAAGGAGATAACAGACAATCATACCAATATCAATGTTTCTGGTGTTAAGAAAGATTACATCCAATTGTTACAGTTACAGAGGAGAGCATCAGTATCAACCAGAGGAAAGGAGAACCTAACTTACATGAGCAGCAAAGCTGCCCAAGTGAAGGCTTAGATTAGAAGGTGAAAGCAGCCAGAGGGAAATACTGGCACAGGAGCAAAGGATTGTAGTAATTTGGATTGGACACCCAAAAGGAGATTCCAGCCAGCAGATCGGTACAGCTTTAGAAATAGTGGCAGCAAAAAGAAGAAACAGCTTAGGATGGAGCTTGAGAAATTTGTTAAGTTAGATGTGCCAAGCACGCCTGTAAGAGCACAGGGCTAAAGCTGGTGACAGAAACACTCCGTGTCCACATTCCTCACATACAGCTCACTTTCCTTAGAATATATATTTGGTCTCCAGGGATTTACACTCATTTATGCAAGCTTCAGATCCAGAAGAGAAAGGATTGTTATGAAGGGCAGGTAGTATTTTTCATTGTTGTTAATAACTTAGGCAAAATTCCCAGAAACAGAATTTCAGTTCTGTTAACCTCACAGAGCTTATAACAAATGTAAATGATGTCCTTTATCCTGAAATAGTTACTTAACATCAGTTGGACATACTAGTTACAACCAAGCGGCTAAGGGCCTGAACACCTATTTTGCATACAACTGTGCCTTAATTTATATCATACTGAATTTAATTAATTTGACAGTTATAACATCTGCTAATATTTTTACACTTCAGCTACTGCTGTACTCTGCCTTTGCTCATTACATTTAACATCTTTTATAAATCATTCAGTACACAAATACAGCAACTTTACCTCTTCATTACCCTGCACACATAGGATCTTACCTTATAGCAGAGATAAAAACATGGCTCCAGGACAGAGTAAGTGATGAAGAGGAAGCCACAGTAATACAAACTTCAAGAAAAAGCTTATTCTTCATGTTAACTGTTTCAGGGGCATTTGTTTTCTAAATATATAAAAACAGGTAATGGAGATCAGATAAACTGGTTAGGGGTTTAGATGCAAAATGATGTGACAAAGTTCTTGTCTTTAAAAACACATGTGCAGTACATCACCTTTTCCAAGACATCACAGGCATATTCTGCTCATCCACTTGCTCATTACAACAGAAATATTGGAAATGGTAATCCTACCATACTTTTAAATAACACTTTCAACTCCAGCAAAACATTATTTATCACTGTAGGAATGGGAGGAAGAATATGTAAGGTTCTTGAATATATTTTTCTTTGTAGCACAAATCCATAACTGGAATAAAGGTCCTGCCTTCAGATGCTACAGGCAGGAGAAGAACTAAGTACCTGCATAAATGGAATTTCTTCATTAAATCATTGAATAAATTGCATAAAATGTTACTTTGGGACACATCCAAGCATCTGATTTAGTAATAAGCAGGAACCTGCGTCAACCATGGCTCTGAGAGACAATCAGCCTCAGTGGGTGTATTGCACTGACAGCAGAATTCTGGATTCTTTTTTGGAGAAATGAGAAAAAAAATCAGAAAATAATAAAACTAGAGAAAATAACCTTTCTTTTAGTGGTATTCTCTACATAAAGAGCTAGCACTGCACTTATCAGGCTGATGCTTAAAATCAATTGCAATGCAAGCCTAAAACTCTCTCAGCAGTAATCAATGAAGTATAATCTAAGACTGCCAAACATTGCTTGAGATGTTGGAAAAATTTAAGTATAAGTAAGATGCTGATCAGTTTTTGTTTCAGTGCAACTTAAAGTCTTTCAGTACTTGAACAAGGCTATTTGCCACCTACAAAATGCATCAGCTCGTTTCTGAAATCCCCGTGTGCCTGGGAAGTGGAAGAGAAGTACCACTATTTAATATCTGAATTAATGCAAGCACACTATTTAAGCGTGTCCCTGCCCTCTCCAACATCACATGCCAACAAATCCAATGTACCAGAAGCCAGAGGTGGGAACCTTGTTTGGAATTAGAAACACTTGAGCTACAATTTGTCGAAAAACACAAATTCAAAGCATCATCATTTTATGACTAATTTTAGGAGGGGCAAAAAAAGTTCTTCATATATATGTGTGTGTATATTTATAGACATATTTTTTGTATATACAAATATACGTTTTTGATGAAAGGAGGATCCATGCTCAGACCACCTTTTAAATACTACAGAAGGGAAGATAGGCAGCATCCCAGATAAAAAAAGTTTCTGCTGATTAATTTTGACAGACAGACTGTGTAAGAAAGCCCATCCTCTTTCCTTCCAACTGCTTTGAAGGATCATTGCTAAGTGTCAGCTGAAGGGTGAGAGCTGCTCTTTTTAGTGAAATATTTTCATCTTTATGCTGCCTATTTGCCCAGGGTGTTTTAAAGGGGTGCATGACATCTTTCTCTCTGCATACACTTCTACCCAGCTGCCAGAAGGGTAGACTGGGGCAGCAGCACACTCGGATTTATGGGGAGGGAAGATCCCTCCAAACATCCAGCAATATCCCTGCAAACATCCAGTACTGCAGAATCTCCAGTCACTTTAGAGAGATGTGAGTTCCTCTCCCTGCAACCCCATTCTGAGGCTGACCTTGGTTCAACAGCTTCTCTCCAAGGGATATTCCACTTTGCCAGGGCAGCTGTTTTTACAGAGCTGCTGTTTCTGTAACATGTCCAGGGTATATAGGGTAGGTTTGCAATGGGATTTGAGCTACTAATGCGCTTAGACTCCCTGGAAAATTCCAACCCAATGTCTTGACATTTACAAAATTGATTTCATGCCGTGGCTGGTTTAGAGCCCGGGGTGTTGGGTTGTTTTTTCCTTTTTTTTCCTTCAGGAAAACCACGATATATGCTAAACTAGCAGAATAATTTTGATGTGTTTTGCCTCATTACAGTTTGCAGGAGTGGTTGGAGCAGGCCCTGCACCCTGTAATGCTGTATCCAAGAGTAACGGAGCCAGGAGCTAAGAGGAATTTTATGGTCTACAATTAAAACTTCCTAAGTGCTATCAATTCAGCAGGTGAAATTGCTGCTACTAAGCTCAACTCTTTCTGCAAAAATTAAATCCATGCTAAGTGAGTATGGCACCTGTGTTTTGAAAAACTCGTTTACTCTTCTGGGTGTTTGTTGAGACTTGTGGACCATGAAAATAGACAGTAATTTGAAGCATTTTATGGAAAAAGCCTTTTAGAACATTTAATAGAAATGCACACAGATGCACCCAGCTCAGACTGCACTCTGCTAATTGTCAGCTTTTTTCCTACAAAATTGCAGATGGTGGGAACTATCCTTGCATTTTTCACATCTTGCCTCTTTGCCAAGGATACCAATGGGATGTAAATAACACCTTCTTTTAATTTTATTTTTTTTTTTATTGTGACATTATCACTATCCTTGCAGCACAAGCTTTAATCAACTTTCCTTAATTAAGCAAGGGACCAAATTTTCTGCCTAGTAACATGTTTGGAATTCTGTGATCAAAAAACCATGATGACTTAAAAGATCAGAGATATATCTTGTAACTAACACTTCTGCATACAAACATAATTTAAAATTGCCATAGGAAGCCTCTCCTGGTAAGAGCAAGACTCCCTTTGCTGTTTCTGTGGATTTTGTGTTTTTTTGATTTTTGTCCAAGGCTGATTTTTAAATCTTAGCATGTCTGGTCATCAGGGACATTTCTTAGTGGAGAGAAACTATAAAGGTTTTGGAATTGAATGCCACATGTTGTAAGCATGCTGAGGATGGTAGCCAGTGCCTGGATGAATATCAATAAACCTTCCTACAGGACAAGCCTTGCTAGATACCAGCATCCCTCAGAGCTTGGGTTTTTCCTTACAGATATCTTTTTGCATAGGATGATATCCTTGATGATGATCCTCAGACTTGACTATTTTGAGCAGCTTTAAAAGTGTCTGTATTCACTAACACACTTAAGTAAATTTAAATAATTTTTAAATAACCATCTTTCAATCACTTCCTTCACATATTAGTGTCCTGATTACCAAGGTCTCATATCAGGGTGTTTTCTGTACATTTACAAAAGTCTCAACTGACACAATGAGACAACTGACATAGGTAACCAAATTTTGAGTTTGCCTGTGCTTATCACCATTCATTATTTGAAATGCAGTATTTGAAACTGTTAAATTTCTTTGGTTATTTACAGAGTAGATCCTTCAACCCAAAGGTTATTGCTATATAAGTAGTACAAAACACCTCTTAGATTGCTCTATTATAACAATTAATAAATTAAGTTGGATATGCCAATCTTCTCATTATTTGTTACTCACCTTGTGATGTGTTTAGATGGAAATGGTCATATCTTAATGGCTCTCCCTCACTTTGCCATATGGGATTTAGTCTCACACTTTATTTGGGCCATAGGCTATGCAAAACATGTCCTTTCTCCCAGTCAAGCAGGTCAGAAGTGGTTCTGTAGCTTTGTATCCACTCTCCCTGACATTTAAGTCTCCTTTACTACAGTTCTCACAGGAAAATACTCTCCCTGGAACATGGTCTGAAATTTATTTTATTTTATACCTCTCCATTAAAAACTGCTGGTAGATTCAGTGCAGCGTGGTATCCAACCATGACATATGTACCACAGTACTAATTTGTATTCCAAAAAAATATCCAGTAATATTATATTTTTCAGTAGAAAAATTCCAAGGCTAGAAGACATACTCTGTTAAACTCCCTGATCGGCTCTTTCTCTTCTTGACAAGTTCCCTTAGTCTGCAGAGTCTCCGTGCAAATTAAATTCAAAACTAACCAATCCTTTTCTGATTTTGGGCATACAAGGAAAAAGGAAATCCTTGCAGTTTTCTCTAGTCTGCTCTGTTCCCATCCTGAACCTTAATCTTAGAGACACAGGGACACACATAAGGGGAGATGACAAATCCTGATCTACTGACACAAATGTTAAAATTCACTTTTTCACAGGATCACAATCTGTAATGTGGAGGTTCTGCAGGACAGAAAGTAATTTTGCTAGCATGCTGTTCTTTTCTTTCAAAGTACTTCATCTTTCTCACTTGCCATCCCACTGTCAGAAGAGCATCCCACCACCTCGACTCCATGTCATTGTATTTTAACTTCTTTTTGTTAGGCCACTCTATATCTCACTAAATTACCTTCATCTGCAAAGGGACTTTTATAAAGACAGGCTTAAAACAGACAAAAAGAGCCCACACTGCCCAATGCCACCTATCCTACCTCTTCTCACACAGCGTAACCTCACCTTTGCCACTTCAGACTCCCACCTTTCAGGTCTTCTGTATCTCACCACCTCTTGCTTGGTGGCTGACTCGGAATTTAGCTGCCTAAAGCAGCCATGTTTGAAAGCTTGGCCCTACAGGGAAAATATTTCAGTTCAAGGTAAAGTTTTTAATTTCCTTCTGGTTCATGTAAATCATTAGAATAGGGAAATTTAAAATATCATTAAAGAAATTGCAGAGATATCGTACAAAAGCTAAAATAAAATCCCTTAATTAGATATTAGATTAACAACTCTTAATAAACTTACATAAAGTTAGTCAATCAATACTGTTCTCTCTCAGTATCCCCAAAGCAATTAAAATTCAGTGCTCTGCAAGATCCATTTAATGATTTGGCAAGGTCTATTTTGGAACCATGTGGACAGTATTAGCAGCAGAACATTGTACAGGGGCCTGTATACATTATACAAGATTCCTGCTGCAGCAGGTTTGTGGGTCCTTCAAACAAAATGACTCACCAAGGGACCCATCTATTAGATCTCAAGTGTTAATAGCGACCAGCAGCTTTGAGGTCACTCTATATAAATGACATAATGTGACCAAGAGCATTTGAATATCCATCAGCTGTAAGATCAGTCTCACAGTGTAGATCTTGCAAGAAGTGTGGTTGTGGAAGTTAAATAAGCACAGCTTTTCTTTGCTTGCAGATACATTCTTAGAGGTCACAGGACTGAAACACATCATTTTCCAATTCTTTACTAAAGAGGACAAAATAATTCACAGACATCCTTATTTTTTCTGCCCCTCCAGCAGCTGCTGTACATATACAGCAATTACTTTCCAATATGAAAGTGCTTAGGGCAGAATTCATCAGCCACACATTGTTTCTTTTTAAAGCAGGTTTGGAGAATAAAAAGTGAATAAAAACGTGTTGAAATTGATTTAAAGCCATAATTAAAAACAAACTAAAAGATTAAAGTAGTGTTAGGAAAATAGTTTTTAACAACCTTATTCTTGCCAGGATGTGTACTTTATAAATATAGTCATTTGCTGTGACTGGATGACAGTGAATATATTTTGTAATTTTGTTTATATTCATTTAATTCCTATTATAAGAAGTACTCAGCAATTATTAAAGGAAAGTAATCTGCCAGTGGGAAAGCTGCTGAATGCACAGTTAGTGGTGTCCATGTCCCAGTGCCACTGCAGCTCCTTCATTTCAGGCGTATGGAAAAAAAGAGTGCCACAGATAAGAACATTTATTTACCACTGTGATCAGTGATGCTGAACTGAAGAATTTAGTTAGGAACATATAGTTCATCTTCCTCCATAATAATATACAGGATTGTTTGGGTTTAGGGTGGTTGCTGGGTTTTGTTTTGCCTTTAAAGAGCACAGTTGGTGGTACCTGAAGGCTTTCCACAGTTCTGAGGACCTGCCTTAATAAAGACTGAGGTCTTGGAGAAAGCATTGCATCCCAGAACCTAGTGGCTTCTAGATGCAACAGAAGAGTCATTGGTTATTTCCTGGCAGTAAATCATGCTAAAATATTTCAGCACTTAGTCTAACCTCAAGAGACAAACACAAATGGTGATTTGTTGATGCCTGATGGAAGACAGAAGCCACAAAGTATTTCAGAACTTTTGATTCTGCAAACTAAGCTGGTAAAATAATCTAGAGAATCATACATAATCATTTTGTGCTTTGTCAAGCTCATTTGAGTACTATTTTGATAAAGGAAGCATTTTCCAAAGGGGCTGTTGTCCTAGTTCTAGAATTAACTGAAAAATGACTTATTTTTGCCTAATGTCTATAGCCTAATTTAAAAAGGAACACACTCCAGGTCTATTAGTTGAGAACAGCAAATGTAAACAGATCCAACAGTATTTGTTAGTGAGTCTACTGCAAAACTAGGAATAGATTCATAGCTTTGAAACCAGAGGAAAACTGTCCCTCTTGTCAGCAGACATGCCATCCAAACTGTCCCTGTAAGGACTTGGTTTACAGGAATCTTGGAGCTTTGTCTCTTTAGCTGGTTCACACTCAGACACCCACAGGTCCAGTTTCTCTTATTCCATCCCTACTCTCCCCACTACATCCCTTGAGCACTCAGCCCGCACTGCATGATCCAGCAAGAGCACTCTGGTTTTGGTGTCTTGAAAGCTGTGAGTTTTCAGTGATACACAATCCCTCTTCATGAAATAAGAGTCTGAAAGACTTTCCTAAGAATCCAGCACATCAAACCAAAGAAGATATTTTAAATAACAAAGATCTAAGATTGCTGTGCACACAGACAGAACTCCTTCATCAGAGCACCAGTATAAAAACCTAGAAATATAACTACAAAAACTACAATATATTGTAGTAGGATATGTGCTCAGCCATAAAACATAAACCACAGGCCAGACACTATTTTTCATTACATTCAAATCACTCTTACAGAGATATAAATTAAAACACATTTTGGAAGCTGCCTGAAATGACAGAACCTTTTTCTCCTTGTTTCAGGTAAAAGTGCAATCCATCTCTGGTATGAATCTTTATATTTTCCCCAGCTTTACTTATTTCAAAAAATGTGGCCATTTAACTTCAGAAAAGATCCCCCCATTTGTTGCCTCTGTTTAAAACAAATGCTCTAAGACAGGGATGTTTACCCCTGCTCTGTGTTCAATGTCTATCATAATGGAACCAAGATCTCCACTGAGATCACAAAAGAATTAAGCAAGAATACCAACACCACGTGAGTAGGTTATTGTACAAGCCATACAAGCAGTAATAATTTATATGACCTTCTCTGCTGCCAATACCCTTAGCTCAGTTCTCATCTCAGTTCTCTTTCCCTTCTCTGCAGGGAACATCAGAAGTTATTCATCTCCTACATGTTAAAAAAACCTTGAGCTTGCCTCAAATGCATCAGGGGATCTGGGAAAGTTTGTCACAGATTATGTGTCGATGTAGGCACTGTTACTAAGAGGGTACATTATTGATAAAAGCTAAATATTTCATCTTTCTGCACTGTCTCTAAACAAAACTGGCATTTACTTACCAGGAGGCTGAAAGTTCAGCCTTTTCAATATATAACAAGGAAACACGTTGGTAATTTCTCTCTAAAGAAAACAGATTCCATGGCCTCTCTGAAGCTGTAGCTGAGGAGAGTCACAGCATTCACTCCCTTCCCAAACAGGAGTCTGAAAATCCAGAGGGGTGGCTCAGCAGCTGTGCCTTGAGGAATGTTCCCCACACAATCCACGGTCCATCCAAGTGGGAGGAGGGACAATTCCAATTCTACATTTCTATCACTCCTATAGGCCAAGTCCAACCCATCTTATTAGCTGCATGCAGGTGTTTCTGAGCGTGTTTGTGCTTTAATTATTCATAACACCAGCTTCATATTTTATGGATTATTCTGCATCAGTGCTGGTACTGGGCTCATGCATTATGCATACACCTGAATCTGTTCTGATGGGAGGCACAAAAGACACAAAGCATGTCTCTCACCTGTATGCTTCTGATTAGAAACGAGTATTTGTAACCCTGAGCCTGAATTGAATCCCAAATGTGTCCTCCTTTGTCCCATAACTGCACATCCACTGATGAACAAAAGGTTATATTTTTTTTCTCATCTCCCTCAAAATCTCCTAATTTTACTTTTTAGCCAATGTCAGTTTATAACAAAACTATTTCCCTTAAAAATGTAC
This sequence comes from Platyrinchus mystaceus, assembly GCA_035041135.1. Lineage (NCBI taxonomy): Eukaryota > Metazoa > Chordata > Aves > Passeriformes > Tyrannidae > Platyrinchus > Platyrinchus mystaceus. Next base: position 5,781,854 of record JAWWLV010000035.1, read on the forward strand.
TTTTTTATCTGAGTGCTGGTTCAGAAGTACTGTATACTAAAAATCATAGCAAAGACCTCTTTTAAAATATCTCTGAATGAACCAAAGTCATCGAGTTTAAAGTCTTTAAACACAGGCATTACAAAGTACATTGAGATTTACTCCAACAGGCATCAGAGCAGACAAGGGGATACACTGTTTTGATCATGCTGACGTAGCTTACTGCTTAAAAGATGTGACAAATTACTCAGAAGTTTGTGGAGAAATCCAAGTAAAAGTTATTGGGGTTTTTTTTAACTGCTCATTGGTTCATTGTGCCACACACCTCGTTAGTGATGCTGGAATTCTTTCTCCTCTTTGTCAGCATAACTAATGACAGACTTTTCCAAAATCAGACAGTTTCAAAATTGTCCTAGTCAAGGAGGAAATTATTTTAGGATGGGGAAAGAGTGGTGCAGAGGGATGTGGGCTGGGATTGCTCCTGCTCAGGGAAGGGCCGTGGCACCTCTGCTCACCTGCCCCCAGGGAATGGCTTTCTCCTCCACCAGCCCAGTGCCACACAGGAGGCCCTCTCCTCTTCCCTTGAAAGCTAACTTTCCAGTAAAGTTGCCAATATAGCTCTGGCAAAGGACAACCCAGGAAAGAGTTTTTTCAGTCACACAGAAATATTTTAAGAAAAACATAGCAAACTTATGTAAATAGATTTAAATAGTAGCCTCCCGCATTCTTGGTAATTGTTTTGCCTCCTACACCTAGAGCACTGAGTTCTGAGCATGGAGAAGAGCCTGAAGCTAATTATAACCAACTGACAGCAGCCCTTGGTCCAAGCAGACACTAATCAGCATCCTGCATTCAAAATACTATAAGTGTTCAACACAGAGAGAGCACTCTTTGATTTGGGGTGTTATTCTTCCCCATTGCCTTCAGCAGGGGTGTTAGCTGCTTGCACTGAGGTGCCTGACAGGTTTTCTCCACTATCCTAGCTAGTCTCCAGCTGGTGTCTGCAAGCCATAAGGAAATTATGTCACTCAGCAAATTTCAGACCCTATTTTTAATCCAGTTTAAATAAACGAAAAATACCTTTCCTGCCTTCTCTGCCATGCTCCCCTATTTGTCAGGTTGAAATGAATCTTAACATGGTTTCATCAAATGAAGATTTTTTTTTTTCCAATCACACTTAGGAGACAAAAAAAAAAATAAAATCTGTGCTTCTACTCATGGAAGCCTTGGCTGAATACCCTCATTTTTTTGTGTCACACTTCTGTTAGCAAATGTGCACAGTCTTGCTCTAAAGGGGGCAGTGGTTTGCACCAGTCTCCATCAGAGACAGCAGATCTCTCCTCTGCAAAGCTCCATTTCAGGCTCACTATCAGCAACATCACAAGTCACAAACTGTTCTCCAGGCTTCCAAGGTGACCCTGGTCTTCCCTTATTGAACTGCCTCACAATTTTTTTTTCCACCCCTGTGTATTCTGCAGTGTCCAGATACTCCCACCCTGCCAGGCTTGACTTTGGGCTGCCAGATCCTATTTTTATCTGCAATCTTCCCAGCTATCACTTTGGACAGTGCTTTGTAGGATTCCAGGCATTCATCAATCCAGGCAACTTTGTGTCTGAAAACCCTACAAAAATGGTCACTGTATTTTCATTAAGCCACCTCACTACGTGGAGGAGGTCCCTTGCACATAGTTTAACAGAGACTTCATCACACTGACAGGCCTGGTTTAAAACATATCCACACCTTTTCAGCGAAACTTTCAGAAGAATTGGGGAAATTTATGCATAAACTCAAAAGTGAACACATTTGAGTATTTTGTGTGGTAGGTTTTGATACCTGTTTGCAGGTAGGAAAAGGTTCTCAAGCAGAGACTTTTAGGAAGAAAATGACCTCTCCCAGATTGCAAAATCTAGGATCCTGCTAAATAAACCTTCTCCAAGAATATATAAATCGGATATTTTCTTCTCAGATTTTCTAGTGGCTGAGCAAGGTGCTACTGCTAGCAGACAGCTGAGAGTCATGTTGACAAAAATGACGTCTAAGGAAACAACTTTTGCTATGTTTTATCTCCTAGTTACACCTGAACAGTTCCCATAACACAGATACAGAAGGTAAAGGGAGCAAGTGAGGCTCAAGAAAAACAAATATCTTTGTTTTGAGGAGTTCATGTCACCCAGTGATCGCCTGTGGCCAGACTCAGCAGAACACTCATGTACACAAGCTTCTGGAACATTCAGCAGTGGTTCCAGGAGCTGCCATTTAACTTTTGCTAACCTGCCCAAAAGAAAGTCTTCAATAAAAAGGAGGTGTTGTAGGAAAGGTGACTGTGACTCACCCATCACTTAAAAAGGGCCATCTTGAGGAGTTTTTTTAGCTATGCTGACATGAAGGGAAAACTTGCACTTGACTTCTTACTTTTCTGCAACAATCCGCTTGCGTCAGTCCCTCATTAGATAGTAGATCTTCATTTATATAATTGTATGAGGCAACAATGGTATCTGCAGCACCAATTATGACATTTTAATTAGCTGGCCAAATGTTCCCAATTCTGTTTTTTACCTAATTAGTGTATTTTGAGGTTTCAGCAGTATCCTCATTACCATACAAATGTTTCAATAATGCAAACTTTCAAAGAAGGGTGAAAAGAGTAAAAAGACTGTCATAGAGCTCAGTAAGTTTGGAATGGATATTTTACACTTCATATCAGAAGCATCAGACACCTGCCCTTCCAGGTAACGTGAACTGGTTTCTCAGCCTTTCTGTATCCAACTAAGATAAGGCAACAAGTAAACATTTAGATTTATAGAGCACTTCTTATCTCCAAAGTGCTTTGCAGGCATTAACCACATAATCATTAAATATTGATATTTGCATGATAAATGCTTTGTTGTTACATTATATGAGAAGAAAGATACAAATGTTGGGAGAAGTCATCTGCCTTGGAAGCAAGCCATGAATTTGTGCATAGCAACCCTGCACCTTGTGTTTCAGATATGCTCCTCTTAAAAATCTGGCAGCTTTAGAAATAGAACTGTGGACATAGTAATCCTAGTCCAATATCCACAAGTTTATTTCATCCTGTATCAATAATTTGTTTTAAATTAAAACATTATGCCTAGAACGACCATTTCCCATAACAAGCATTTTTGAGGATTTGTGCAGCATCAGCCTAATGGATCAGCATCCTGGTTTGGGGATTTTATAGACCCCATCTGCATCACATCTGTAATGTTTCCCTTTGTACAGTAAAGGAGAACAACTGCTAATGAGACATTTTTGTTCTCTCTGAGTTTAATAATTTCTTGCATGTTCTAGTCTGTGACTTCAGACATATTTTTTTTTTCTTTGTAGTCCATTGCTTACAGAAGGGAAAAATATACACATCAAAAATATTCTTCATTTGACTAAGTTGCATACTTGTTACTTAACAAAGAAAAAACTCAGCTACACCAAGTAGGCAAAGTCTAACAAGAAGATCCTCAGGTGTTAAAATTTAGTACAATTTTGAGAGAGCTATTCCAATTTACCTCAGCTGAGGACAGAATCCCAGAGGGTCTCCTTGATATTTATTTTTCTATTAAACATCTCTGCTAGGCCAGAAAGTTCCTGACTTTCATTAATACATTTCCCAAAAGAGTTACAAAGAGGTACCAAATGAAACCCAAAAAGATTCATTCTAATCTAGTTGACCTGCTTTATCCAGCATCTTTCCCCTCCTTCTAATATTCCTCCTAAGAGTCAGTGTATGAAGAGCCCATTCCAGTTAATCATCACTTGAAGAGAAGCAACTGATGAGATTTTTCTTTTTAATTTAGCTTTTAAAACTCCTTGGAAAGTTTGTTCATTGTGAAATACAAGTGATTGTGCTGGTATTTTTAACACTTGGCCGGAAAGAAAATTCTTCCTTCTTCTTCTCACTGACTTTTATAAGAGATTCTGAAACTAGACAGAATTACAGAATGCAGCAAAGTGAAGAAAGAGAACAAACTCATGGCTTATTTGGATACCAGGTCATTGAGTGTTCATATCAGAAGTGACTGGGACTTTTTTGCTACTCTCAATCTACAAATAGTTTGCTGCCTTCCCCAGCCAGAGACTGCTTTTACCTGGGGAAGCTCAGAGGTGGCTTAGCTTTGGGGCTGTGTAAATGTCAAACCACACTTTGCAGGAGGTCCTGTTGCTTGAGAAATACTTGTCACAACACACTAAAGATGGTTTTTGTATTATCCCTAACATAATTCACTTGCATAGGGTTTTATGCATCATCCTTAAATATACCCTCCAAATTCTGGCTAGAGGTAATAGACACACTTTTATTTTTATGATAAGCCATAAAAATGTGTCAGAGCTAGACAGAGCCACTACAATAATCCAGGAGAGGGATGGTAGCCAAGATATACTGGCTCTGTGACATATTATTCTTTGAATATCTTCCGATGGAAAATCCTTACACTTTTCTCCTTTTTCTCTTACCTTTCAACATGCAGGGTGGAAAGTGGCTTGTGGTCAAACTACAAGCTTCCATGCACTGTTGGAGAGGTGTTGGCTGGCAAAATAGCAGGGGATGGATAAGCAATACAGAGGACTGCAGTAAACATTCCTGCCAAGCAGAAAGTTCAGTGAGCACTTTCCTGGTTTTCCAACCACTGTAGAGCAAAAACTAGTGCTCAAAAGTTACCTCAAGTCAGAATAGAGTTCCTGCTCTTCCACACCAAACAGTTGCACAAAATGCACCTTGGACTGTACTGGAGGAGCAGCCCAGATACACAATATTCTCGGACACACAACAGATTAATAGCCAGTCTCCACTGACTCTTCAGTCAGTTCAGGCTGTTGGATGCATTCTTTCTCCTCATGTCTTTCAAGGCAATGGAACACTTGTAAGGATTTTTAGTATTTATATATATATTTTTTAAGTAACACATAAGTTTTTCCATCGCCATCATACATGGAAACCTTACTCTGGACAAAGGCTGTGATCTCTACCAGCTCTACCAGTGTGGTTTGGCTTTGTGATGATGCCCATTGGGAACTGGCCTAGATTGCATTTGCAAACACTGATACAAGTTTTGCATTTGATAAGGAGATTTCTAAATGCAAACCAAGATCCCAACAGTGACAAGCTTGCTCTGTACCCAGGGAGCTCTGAAGGACACAGAGCAGCATTTCCCTGCTGTGCAATCACCACCAGCACCAGCCAAACAACTGTTATCATTATTATTCTTATTAAGAGTCACAGCATCAATTTCCCAACAAAACATATGTCATTATAGTTTGCTACAATCTTGGCACCACTAGATTGTGCTGATGTTATTTTTGGCCTGATAACAAAGGCCAAGGACAGCTGTAGCACAATTCCTGATCTTGCTGATACTGGTAACAGTTTACCAGTCTGATGGGGTATGAGGTGGAAAGAGATACCCACAAACAAACAACAAAAACCAAAGAAGAACAGAAAAGCCCATCTATCATTTTTGAGTTGGGTTTTTGTTTTTTGGGGGTTCTTTTGGCAGGATCAATGTAATCAGTTATGTACATTACCATGTAACAATTTAAAGAAAATAGAGAATTGCAAGAATTTCCTTCTAAGAGTTATGGCAGACTCTCATTCCTGCCCCCTGAAGGACTGGTTGGCAGCATGTTCACACTGACACACTGTAAAGTGCTGCAGCCAGCAAAGGGTTAGTAGGATTCACAAAACATTCATGTTGGAATAACCTGTAAAATGAACATGAAACTGTTTCTAAGGGGAAATTGTGCTTTTTTTATGGGTTGGTTTTTTTTTTTTAATGGATAGAAAGCAAGCTTTGAGGAGAGAGCTTTGGAAAGACTGTGTATTGAAGCACAGTTTCCCTTCTGAGAAAGAAGTGTAAGAGGAGAAAGTAGCAATTTGGTAAATCTTAGTTCTCAACTTTTCCTTTATACCCCCAAATAAGGCATTTACTCAGAATCCTACACAGGTCAAGACTGCAGAACATATTTTTCTAACCCATCTCAGATACCTACAACATATAAATTTTCCCTAGAGCTCACAGAATTGAACAGACAATAGATGGCAGGACAAGAGAGCCAGTAATACTGCAAAGTTTAGTTGCACAAGGAATATTATCAGAAATATGCCTTATATTAAAGCCAACAAGATCTACTGAGAATGTAGTTCTAAACTTTCAGAGGCTTGTTTTGATCTGCAATAATTAGCATTCCTTCATTAAAATTCATTATTTACAAATATGAATGTTATGAAAGCAAGAAATTTTTGGCCGCAAAAGCAAATAAAACATTTTGTTGTGGAAGAGCGTTTGTATTGGTTATCTACGTTTGGCTTTTTATTACAACTTTATCCTGTTGCCACATTCGAGCAGTGTTGTAATTTTTGCAGCGCACCCTGCAGTCAGACATCCCAGCTGTTCCATTGCTGCAGATTTACCCTGTGGCTCTCAACAAAGGCTTGGGAGTGCAATGCCAGGATTTGTTCTACCCAACTGCTCCGTTTGACAAGGATGATGCTTGTGTGACATGAAAAAGATCATTTATTTATTTATCCTGCCTTGGATTGAAATATTGCTTTGGCGCTCAAATAACCTTAACAATCATTTTCATTCTTGGCTACCACTTTCAGGCTTTTTTATAAAGAAATTAAAACTGGATAGTATCTTTTACCTTTTGATATCTCAAAAAAACTCTCATCACAATTTTCCTAGAAAAATGTTGGTTGGGGAAATACAACCGAACTTCCCTAAAACTATCAAAACCAGTTGACATTTTTACCATCTCCAGTGATTATGTAAAGTTTTTTAAACCAAGTTTTATCTGGACAAAACAGACTTGGTATTTTGTCTAGTCCCTAAACAGCATTTTAAATTTGTATTGTATTCCAAGATTGTATTCCACAAAAGATTGTACTTCACAGTCTATTATCCTTTTACAATTTATGGATTTTTAAATGTTGCTTTCAGAAATATTTCTTCACAGTTTCTTTGCATTGGGCCTCTACTATAGTGTTTGCTGCTTATTGGAAGTTCATCAAATGAAGGTGAAATAAACCCCTAACATTTAAATTTCTCATAAACTGACTTGAGCTAAACACCCCTGACTGTAGGCATAGTAAAGCAGTTCATTATTAGGACCTCATTTTGTAGAACTTTGGAGTTTAATATTTAAATCTCAGTAAAGTAAATTATGTTTATATATGCCAGAGCAATTATCCCATCAAATGAAGGTGCTTTCACACAGCTCAAGTATATGTAACAGTGGTAGGCTTTTCATATTTTTAATACAGTTGGAATAATTTATTTTAGTAGCTATTCAACAGGAAAGAAACACTTCATGCTGCCATTTCAAACATCCTTAAAGTATTATTTTTAAAACCACCTAAAGAATTCAAAAGCGGGGGCACAATTCTCTGTTGATTACATTTTATAAGTTGTTATAAATTTTTTATAAAAAGGAATTGCTTGCTATTAAACACTCCAGGGTTTTAAAATTATTTCTATAGAGCTATTTTTAATTTATACACACACACAAAAATAGCTGCATTAAAGGACGCAGCAAAGTCACCCAATTGAAAGTTAGCACATGCCAGAATTAGAGAGGCCCAAGAAATCTTCCCTCTGTCGTTTCTGTGGGCAACTTCTCTGCTGGAAGCAGCACCACAAACACAGGATACCACTGAGGAGTTAGAGACTGGACCAGAAATGCTGCAGGAAGAAATTCAGGTTAAGCGGGCAACAGTAAATCTCATCATTTCTGATTTTTGAGGGCACGATGGCAGATCCATTGGCTCTCAGTTTAGAACACTGTGAGAAACAATCAGATCACACTATTACAATTATATTTCCTCAGCTATTTTCTTCAGTTCACTGTCCCCCCTGCCACTGGAGGATCTCCCAGATGTCAGACTGCTGGGGGCACATGCACTTGGCTGGAGGTGTCTGGGTGGGATGGGAGCCCAGCAGTTCCCTTCAAACTGGGATTGCTACTCTGTACGGTGTGCTTTGTGTAGCATTACAGTGTCACTGCTGCAACTTAGGCTAAATTAAGCTTTAGCACTTCAGAGTGTTTCATATTCTTATATTAATTAGGGTAGATACAATAATTTTCTTGGGGAATACAACAATGTGGAAGAGAAACAGTGACTTGTATGAGCTTATAACCCAGTTAACTGGAATACACAGGAGAAAGAACTGTGGTTTCTTTGTAAACCCAGGGGCTTCCAGTTAAATATCATACACCTTCTGTGAAAGTCAAAGACATTTGACATAGTTTATAAAAACTGTGAAGAGTCTTCTCTACTGGAAAAGGTCTGGGCAACCTCTGTCAGCAGGATGTTTTCTGCACATATTAACTTCCCTTCAAAAATTTCTGAGCATGTTTCCACATTCCACACCAACTGTTCCGTGCTCTTGCAGGAAAACACAAAAGTCCAGACTGAAAATCAATTCCATGAGAACCATCTCCAGCTGGATGCCCCCACGTGCAGAGCATGCCAAGACCTGGCACAGAAGTCGGGTTGCAATTAACATGTACCATGACTCCAATTAGATTAAAGTCAACATGAAGGGAAACTCAATTCATCTGCACATAGTTAAATCCTTAACAAAGTGCCTGATCACATACCCAACACCCAGGAAGAGCCTTGAGAAAAGAGAAGCCAGACCCTTAATTTTATACATATCTCTGTTCATAAAACTAAGATGCCAAAAAATACAGCTTTCTCCCCCTTCTTTCCCCCCCTTTTTTTTTGGATTGTTTTGCTTTTGCTGTTCTAATTTATGGTGTTCTGCAGAAGACAAAAGCCCAGAAGAACTCAGCACACCGGCACCACGCCTGGCAAAGCGACATATTGCACATATATTTTTCATACGTTTTCAAAAATATCCCTGCGACGGTTTTTGTGCATGAATTACTGTATGTGTTTGGCAGAGCAACACCCCTCCCTTTATCCCAGGCAACTACACAAGGACATTTTGCCTTCAGTTCCTGCTGAAACTTCCCACAGAAAGAGACTCCTTCGGAAAAGCATGCCTTGTTCAGAGCAGCTCTGAACTATTCTTGTAACTGTCAGCAAGTGCTTGAAAAGAAGCAGTGGGAATGTGCTACTTTATCATAGATTGGGGCCTGATCTGCAGCAAAAAGCAAGTACAGATTTCAGGGTATGGCTCAAATCCCAGGCAGAGCCCCCAGACAGTAGAGATCATGGACACAGAGTTCCTCATATGAGAATTATCTGATCTTATCCCTTATTATCATATTTATATCTTATTTAACACATACACAGAGATAAAGAAGAGGTTATGTTTCTTTCCCATGTGAACGTTTTTCCCATTTGCTCACAGTGAATTTCATCTGCCATTTTATTGCTCAACCACTCAGTTTTATTTGCTGTACCCTTATAAGCCAGGTCCTGTATCCCAGGATCTGTGCACCCTTTATAACTGTCAGTACCACACTGGAGAACTTAAGCTTCAGCAGAAAAATAATAAAAATAATTTAAAAAAAAAGTAATTTTAAATTGTCTTTTTTTTGAGACAAATTTTCCTAAGTGCCCCTGGCAATGATGGGTAACATACAGGTTAACCTACACCTGCTGTATCCACAGTCAAGGTCAGAGTGCTCAGGAACCAGTGCATGACAGGAAATACTGCTCTAAGTTCTATTTACTGGGACATTCTAGTTGCTCTGTTAGTTATATCTTGATATACTTATTTACTGTGCACTCTTTCTATTTCTTTATTTAATCTTCTGCATACTGATAGCTGTTTCCATAACCACTGAAGGTCAATATTAATTTTAAAAGCAATACTGAATGAAAACAACCGAGTGAAATAAAGAAAGGTACTGTGTCACCTGCACAGCTCTGGATTTTAATCTGTTGGAAATCAAACAATTTCTTCTTTCCCCACTAAACTAGCACCTTTGGGTTCACCAGACATAATTATAGAGATTGATCTTTTTTATTGCCCTTTTTGCTTTCTCTTTGCATCACTGACAAAGCCATGGAAGTGCTTAATAAGGAAAAATACAAATTAGCGTAAATGGCATTTTCTCCTTTCTTCTGTCATGCACCTCTTTTGAAGTGAGCCTGCACTGTACAGTTTGCAGTGTCTGCTTCAGCAGCATCACATAGGTGTCTGAGCATCCTGCCTTCCAGGAAATCATTTATTTTCCTGAGTTGGTATGAAGTGGTTGTTAGAGGAACCCTCCATGCAGCAAATAGAAGGAAAACATTTTGGCGACCTAACAAAACAAAATAGATCACAACTTGTGTATAAAGAAGAGTTATTCAAGATCCCAAAGAGAAGAAAGATACATTTCAAATCTGTGTGCATATATATGTGTATATATATATATATATATATTTGTATAGTTGGGCTTCCCTTACCCCTGCTCAAAACAGTGTATTGAAATAACTATTGGCACAATCCAGCAGAACCCAAATCAGCCAAATCAATTAGTACTGATTGAGACAAGAGCCCATCTTTGGTGAACTATGAGAAACTAAAGTGGAACCACGTGGCAAAGTGAAGGGCAGAGAGCCACTCTGCCCTTCATACTGCTTTTGTTTGCTTGTTTGTGGCTTTTTTTACAACTAGACATGAATGAAAACCATCTTTGTTCATATATTTGCCATGAACATCATCTGGCCATACAGCTTTTTATATGTAATTATCATTAAGTCATATCGTCATCCAGGTAGCAGAGCACAAATTTAAAGGATCAGTGCTAGAATTACTGATGAAATGAATATTCATCATATTCAGTCTTTCTTTTTACTTTCCAGCACAGATACTGGTAATCTTGTAAATTTGGGTAGGTCACAGTTGAAAAAAAAAAAAAAAAGAGACTTCAAAGATGAAACCACAGACGTGGAAAATCTAAAGGAAATAAGACAGAAACTCTGAGATGCCTTGTGCTGACAGGTTATTATTATTATTAATAGGGGAAGAGGGGAAAAGAATATATCTAATATCAACCTCGACTATATCTCTATTAGGCACCTACTATAGTCCTTACAGATTTAGGACACAACAAAGGAAGACTGAGAAGCATATTGTTCATAAAAATGTGACAAAAGTTAGTGTCTCCCCAGCAAGTCAGCTCCCCATGCCTGTGACAGGACATCCACCTCTGGAGACATGACACATGACAATAGAGCAGGGTCACTAAAAACATGGACTGAGTTCAGAACCAGACCTTGTAAGAATCCTGTAAAAAATTTCTCACAGCTTAGTAACATATTCATTCTTCATTCTCAGGGAGATTTATATTTCTTTCTGGTGACCCAGGATCTAAAGCACTGCTTGGTCTAGTGCAGCAGCCAAAGCTAACATCTTACTTTTATGGGAGCACACCTTGATAAAAACGCTGACTGGATCCAAGTGAAATTTGTTCTGTTGCTATGGACTGCAAAAGGCAGCAATGGCTGATGTGATAGAATCCTGAAAAGGCCCCTGAGAACTTTTGCTGACTTCACTGGGATTTGCCTGACAGAGAGTAGAGACTCTCAGTGAATACAGCCCTACTTTTCCTTACGTGAATGGTTCTGTGGAGAGCATCTTCTGGTCTTGCTCGTGAAGCTGTGCACCCCAGGTGTGCCCCATGGAGGGGCAGTGGGGCCATGGCAGTAGCAACATGCCTTGGGTTTGAGGTCCCAGGGATTGCACAGGTTCTCAAACAGCCACTCTGCTGAAACCTTCCAGCTCCTTCAGTGTATTCTAATTCACAAGAACAAAACAGAGAAAATTTAACACATGTACAGGGAGAATTCACACTGACATACTGGCTCCAGGTTGAGCAGCAATTTATTCATACAGGTAGTAGAGGTAGTGTAGGTTAAAGTTTCTAATAGAGCCAGGTATAATTCTGCTTAATTCTTCTTAACACTTTCTTCACAAACACCTATAGCTCTTGGATCTGAGCAACATAACTTCCCCATCTGTACAAATACAGGGAATACTGACTGAAATCCTCTGGGAACTACATTCTTCCACCAGATGCCCAAAATGCAGCCCAGGGTCAGTGAAGTCATTTGAGAAATGGCAAGTTGGTTCTGCCAAAAGCATTTCTCCCTCCACCTGCTGCATCTTACAGGATGCCTAATGCAGATGAAGCAGGAGACAACTGGGTGGGGAATTGAAAAACCTTTATCAACAGGAGCAGAGGATTGGGTAAAGTTCAGTTTGATATTTTCAGTGATATGTCTTTGCTCCCTGGAGAATTTATAATATCTGTCCATTCATTTTGAGAGAGAGAGACAGACACTAATTTTCATAGTATATTAACAACCACTTTCATGTTAGTCTGAATACCAATGTGTTTTATTTTTTATCTGGCTTGCACTATATATGTTTATATATAAACAAATATATGGAGCAGCCACATTTTGTAGTAACTGGCTCGATGATCTTAACATTTTTTGTTTGTTTTTCTATAAGAAGGAACATAAGGCACTAAGAAAGTAAATGCACCATTAAAAACATCCCATGTATAGTAAAAACAGTGATTTTAACTAATTCTGACAATTTAAAATCCTATTAGAGCACATGTAGCCAAAAATGCCCATTTCAAACATTGAGTTGTTCCAAAAGTAAATAAAGCAGATCTCATTCTCCTCTCATGGTAATTTTCACAGATTCACAGATTAAGTAATTCTCCTCACTTAACTGGAGTCACTCCTGATTTATAGTGATGTGGGCGAGAATTTGGGTCCATTACTCTTACCGGACAGATTTCCTCACTGGGTGACACTCTGCAGTTATTGTTCACACTGAGTACAGTCTATTAGTAACCTCAACGACTTCAATATGATGGACTCATATTTCAGGCTTAAGAATTTCAAATCCAGTAACTGAATGCTAGGATAGAAATGCTTTAACACATGCAAGATATATTACTTACATTTCCATATAGTTTTGTGTAGATGTAAATTACTTGCTAAGGGACCAATGTACAGCTCTTCAAAATGCACTCTTGTGTTCCTTGGACTTGCAGAACTTTTAAAACTCACCGTGGACTATGATAAACTGCTTCTGCATTTCCAGTTTGAGACCTCTTTCAAAAGCATAGACTGTCAGTTATAGGGTTGAATCAAATGTAGGAACAGAATTATCAAATAGATCTCTTATCACAGCTCCTGACACCACAGAGAATTATCACAGAAAAACAAAACATAAAAAAGTTGCCTTTTTTTTTTTTTTAAAGACATAGGGCACACTATGAGAATCTACATTTCCCAGTGCAATAGAAAGTTTCCTGAATCATGCCTTTGTATTCTGAAGAAAAAAACTAGGAAAACAAAAAGTTGATTATGCCTCTGTCATCTACAGTCAAGTAAGCAAGTCCTCTGCAGTAAGAGATGCCAGCTGCTCTAGATGTTTTTAACAAGAGCTTCCTGAGAAGCAAAGAGGAAATGAGACAGGCCTTGCCTGTGAGGAGAAGTGCAGAGCTTTTAGTCTCAGGCTCTGTTGCTAAGAGGGACAAATGTTTCTGTCCATGGTGCCAAGTATAAAAAAGTTTGAAGAAATACAAAGCCCTAGAATACCCTATTTAAGCCATATAAGTGAATATTTGTATTAGTTATAGATTTACCCTTCAAAATTTCTTTGTTTTTAATTCAGGAACCTTAAAAATGTATTAAAAAGTACCTGATACTTAACTAATATATCTTACTGGTGGGTCCCAGAAGTAATCCTAGCAGCATCCTGCTGCTTTTGCTCAGTTTGTTAGGATTTCCAATGTCAGGGGAGTCTGGAGCTCTAGAATTAGTGAAGACAAGCCAGAGCCCTCCACACAGGTAATTATGAAGATGGGAAGCATACAGAAACTGGAGGAGAGCAGACTGGTACATCACTGCATTTCCCTGTCCTGCTGCTCATCTTTTGCAGGCAGAAAACCAGACACGGTTATGTGGAGGAGAAAACTGTTCTGTGATGTATCACGCCTGATTTGTTGGTGCTGTCATGGAGGTAAATACCTATTTGCTATTGTTTGCATCTGATTTGTTTGTCCAAAAAAATGAAGGGCTATCATTCTTCTAAAATAATAGTCAATTTAAAAGGACACAGTGTTGTAATTACTTTTTTTAAAAAAGAAAGTAATAGCTATGTCTGCATTTACTCACATAGAATTTCAATGATTCCCACCCCTTTTTCACAGCTCAGCTTCCAGTGAAGTCCTCAAGGGTAGATCTGTGTTCCAAGGATATGTGGTAGTAACCCAAAATTTCTAACTTGGAGGCTTCTGCTTTTCCTTATGCCTCCTAATCTTCTCAAAGAGGAAGCAAAACCCACAAGACTGGAAGAATGTAATAGCAAGGACTCACACAAATGACCTGAAAGTTCCTTTGTTTATTTTCTTACGTAAATCAATACGAGAGTTTTTCTGGCTTGTGTTCTGTCAGTAAATACACCACCCTAGTGCCCACCAATACGTTGTCTACAGCAAAACTCTCTTTTCACATAATCCGTTTGCATTTTCATCAGAGCTGAACATTAAGCCTATGATGATGTATCCTGGCCTCAAAATCACCAGGAGCACATTCTCTGTTTCCTGCACCTGATGTGCACAAGTCCTTTGGAGGGGCCCTGCAAAGCACAGCACACACACTGCTATACTGTTTTCAGCTTGAGCACCAACATAAATGTGTATTTGCCTTTCCCTGTAACTCATTCTTCATTCAGCCCAGTGCATTTCCAGCAGAAGAACAAAGGGTTAGAGCACTAAGCTTTCTGCTCTTGTGAGCTAAATGTGTTTTGGCTGTGAACCCCAAGCTGACATTTGCCTATGTCACATAAATGCTATGTATTCATCAGGACGGGCACCAGATTGTATTTTGATAGCTCCTGCATCAGTGGAATACTCAGCCAAAAATATGGATGTCTGGCAGCTCATTTCTCCCATGTCCGGTTGACAAAAACATCAGTTAGCATTTATCCATGAATCTCAAACTTCATTAATGTATTTCAAAAGCAGGAATACCAGATTTTTGTGATTGAACCAGCACATAAGCAGTTTTCTGGACTTCAAAGCAGGCACAGAGAGAGAGCCATTAAACCAGAATGACTGGACAGGATTGGCACTGTTCTGTCTGGTGAGGGTCTCCCAGGTTGGCTATTTCTGTGTGTTGAGTTGGATGCACGTTAACTTTAAATATTTTCTTAATCTAATGTGTTTAATTTAAGACATTAATCCAGTAAATGGATTCCAGAAGCACAGGTGAATGGGCTACAATTACTGTCAAATTCCTCAAAACCAAAATTGGGCCACAGGAGACACAGTTTTTTGTTATAAATGGCTCTTAAATCTTTTCACAGACAGGTAGCTATCACAAAGGCTGGGAAGTTACCAGTTAGAAGACCTAGAGCAAAACACAAAATACCACACTGAAGCCTTGTGATGATGCTATTTTCCCTATTAAAGTCCCCATGTTCATATGGTAATGGCAGCCTCTTGCTCCATATTATGACCCTGTGCCAAAGGTTTATCATGAGTCATTAGTTATGAAGGTGATCAATTTAAAAAAAACAACCACAAACCCAAACCACAAAACCAAACAAAAAGCCAAAAAAGCCTCCTTTAGTTTACATTTGCATTTTGCCTTCATTCAGTCTCAGTGCAGCTGGTATCCAGAGTGAGGCTACTACCTGTTAGTTCCCAGTGTCTCAATTATAGAAAGTATTATGTACGCAGAAAAGAAAAAAAAATTAAAAATTAAACATAATGAAAAACAAAATGCTTTATTAAAGTGGATACCTTTTCATTATTTATGATGGCTAGAAATTGTATTTTCTTATTCTGGATGAGATTTTAAGTGATTTATGTGAAGAAAGCAATGTCAACTGGAAACTAGTTTTTAAAAAGAGCAGAAATAACACTCTTTCTCTTTAATATCTTTCCTAGCGCGAGAAATCCTGCAGTTATTTACACTAAAATGAATTGAAATGGAAGAACTGAGATAATTTGAATTTTTCCCCAAGCACTCCTATTCCTGTCTGAAAGTTCAAGCAGAGGTCAAACCCATCAGGGACACAGGAATATGCATCCAAATACATAGGAAGCCCAATGCATGTTTTATACAATTTTTGAAATAAATATACATGTGTTTAGGGGGTTTAGTTACATGCAATAGTGGGATATGAAGCAGTAGTATGGCTCTAAACCAAAGCAAGCTCATGTCCCCAGTACTTTTGGAATATTAATTCCTGTGATAAATGCCTTTTCCCTGCATCAAAGGGCAGCAGCCTTTGAATTGCTTGTTCTCATCAGGGCTATCCCATGTGATGACAGACTGGCAGCAGGGCTGGACTGACACAGTGGCTCCTGATTAATATATAGACTCTGCTGGAGAAAAAAATGACCCAGAAGGTCTTGGATCAGCAGGGTCCCTCATGAGCGAGCTTTCTTCCCCTCACACCCAGACTAACCCCACGTGAAGCAGCTGGTGCCCTGACAAGCTGCCACCTTTTCTTACCACCTGTGAGTTATCCCTGTATTTCTCCTTCAGCTGAACACATGAAATGCAAAGCTCTTCCTCTGCAGGTTCCAGGAATGGCCAAACCCATTTCTCATCTCACCCCCTGCCCAGGAAAACGGCAATCCCCGAGCAAAGAAAAGCCAACCAGTGCTGACTCACAGCATCCAACACAAACAGATAAAAAAGCCAACAAGCTAAAGCTGTGTAACCTCGTGTCAGCTTAGTGCTGGTAAGGCAGATCAAACTCTTTTTGATTCAGTATCCCTAATCCAAGTCAGCAAGCACAGATGTCGTCTAATACGTCAGTGAATCAGACTTTGCAGTCCCTTCTCCAGGAGGCTGACACATGGCACCCCAGGGAAGAGTCTAAAAGAAGTAACTGCAAACTTTAATACACTGCCACATTAAGTGGCATCTGTGCTCCCTGGCTGGGCTTGTTTATTTATTTATTTATTACAGTGCTCCAATATTTGCAGAACTCTGTGTTAAAGGAAATTCTTTTCTTTTAATCTAGCTGAACCTAAACAGCACAGCTGCACTTGGAATTGGCAAAATTTGGGTAATTTCAATATTAAAGCCACCATTTGTTTGTATTCCTACAGCTTGGTTTTCTGTTCCTTGTTTATCTCAGAAAATTCAGCACTCACTTTTCCACAGGACATTTTATTTGCATTGTCTGGCTTTGATTGTTTTGTGTCACAGATGCAGCCCAGTTTAAAACTCAGAATTTCAACAGCTCTCTGGAGTCAAGGATAATGGAGCATTCTCAAATTTAGCAGAGCACAGTTAGACCCATAACTATCACCACTGCCATATTTTTTTCCACTCTCAGTGGTGTATCATTAAAGCAGAAGATGTTTTCAGGCCTTTAAAGGCTGCATTTAAAGCAAAGGTTACTTAGGCAAGGCCCCCTTGGGAGTACAGCTGTGGAAGCAATATATCTTGTACTGTCCCATTGATCACTGTGATCTTCAGTGGCATTTCAGACAGGTGATGTGCACGAAGATCACAGCAGTGTTGCAGAGATTTTTGCTCTTATTTCTCTTAGGGAACATCTCACAGACATTACTCTAACACCCCTATAAAATGAGCAGTACTGGAGTAATTCTTTGTGACCTGCCATGAAGTATCTCTGTGCCAACAGTGACTTCAGTGGTATGTCAAAACTCCTCTTCCAAACACACAGAGTGATTCCATTTCTCTTGAGACGTCTTGTGAAAACCCATGTTCACAGAGACACCAGGTGACGTTTCTCCCTGAACTGCTACTTCACGAAAGGACAACTGGTCTGAAGATTGCATCAATTATTTATGTAGCACCAATATTATTTTTGAATTCTCTCCAGTACTCTGCGAGTGGCAGCAAGAACAGTGCTTTTTTTTTTTTAAATTTTTTAGTCCTTTATTATCCTCCTCCATTATTAAACCATGAGAGAGCAATAAGAACAAAAATCCAGCATCTCCAGATGTGCAATGAGAAGAGAGCAGGGAAAGAGCACTTTTATCACCAGGACAACTTACATCCAAGGCACCCAATGTACCCATATTTCAGGTACATTTTTCAGTATATTGGACATTTCAACACATACTACATTTCAGTAATGTGTGTGTATACACAAGTGAAAAAAGAAAAGGTTTGACTTTGATTATATGACAAAAAAGAGGCAAAGTCTGCATTTCCATCAGGTTCAACTTTTTAAAAACATTTATGAAACAGTCAATAGTTTACATTTTTTTTTAGCTGAAAAACCATAAAAGATAAATCATAGAATGTTATCTGCAGATGGAGAGTTAACCCATAAGATTAAATGATTCTTCAAGGTCACGTAAAGGCAATTTTGGCAAAAAGAAGAAATCACTTCTGATCTCAATCTGATGCCAAAGGCCATTCTTACACCTTGGATCCAGGCAGCATTTACCAAAATAGGCAGGACTGAGAATGGAAAAAAAGCAATTACTTCATATACTGTAAAAGGTAGCATTGGCCCCTGACATTGCTCTATATGATCATTAAATGTGTAGCTGGAGATATTTCCAAGCTGATACTAATGCAACCAGCAACATCATTCATAATCTGAGCTGTCAAAAGTACCACAAAAGTAAAAAAAAATCAAAACCATTTTCACTTAATATTAGCTTGTACATTTCCTAATATGAACCAAAGTATTTTTAAATGGAAAAATACACTTGAAGTATTGAAGTTGAGGAATGTTGCTTAGATTATTTTTTCATCATTTAACAGTAGGGAGGCTTGCAGAGGAATCTGCAAGTGGTTGTCAGACTAATATGCAACACAAAAGAATAGCAAATATCATGGGTTTGGATTCCTGGTGTTTTCTTATATTAATTACATGTGAACCTTGTAAATTATTCAGCACTTCTTCAGCAATTTGTTATCCAGAGGAAAATAGCCCTAAAATTAAGTTAGAACACTAGCCATGGCAAACAATTAATATAAGCTCAGTATGGCCATGGACAGTGCTGCTGTTTCCTGGTGCACAGTGTGGTGAGTGGTTCTTTGACATGGTAACACAGACAGCAGCAAAAGCAAGTGTCAAAATAATCTGCTTAATAAAACCTTTTTCAGGAAATCAAGATAAAAGGTACTCTCCAACTATATGATATAAATCAAATTTTCTAGAAGACATTCATTACCATGGAGATGAGAAGATTCGTGCCCACAGTAAGGGCTGCCTTCCAGTAGGACAAATAAGGAACATCTGCCATCACCACTTTCCAGGGGAAGGGATGTGAATGGTCTTTCGCAATTTTTTCCTCTTACTACTCACTCAAACATATGCACATATGGCCATAAATACAGAGATGCTGCTGCAGGCTTATCTGAGCAAAGACCAGTCAGAGGAATACACTGCAGTCCTGCCGGTGCTTAGATCATATTTTGTGCAGTGCACAGCTCCCAGAAAGGCTCATGGATGGGGATCTGTGGCTTTTCGAGAAAGGACAGTTAAGTATAAAAAAAAAAACCCAAGAAAAAACATACAAGCAACAAACAAACAAACAAAACACCCAAAAAACCCCACACCCAAAAGCAGATAACTGTCTAAACCAACAGTCCCCAAACAGGCTCTTCAGTGAGACATATGCCTCACCAAGTGGAAAACAGGATAACTGGTGATAGAAAAGACACATATTTTAAAACGGTCCGGGAAAAAAAACTGCCAGCAATCCTGCCCAGGCTGATTTACACTGCTTAATTTAATGCATCTAACAGTAAGTGTCAGAGCTGGGAACTAGTCTTCCTGAGTATCTTGCAAAGACTAAGAGGGTTCTTCAAAGAATGATGAAAATTAATACACTGACTTAGATTCTTACCTGGAGGTGGTCAGCCCTGGGGTCTTTTGCTTTTAACTGCAAAGTTTTCATCTCCCACGTTGTTCAACATGCACTTATTCACCACTTTCCAGAATCAATATTTCTCAATTTGGAGGTAGCTGCCTGTTTTCCAAAAGAAGTTGTGTGCTTCCCTTGACATGAAACCATTTATTTGTGCCACTAAATCTGGCAGAAGTCTCAAAGCACTGAATTTCTGCAAATATTGTCAAAGCATATGGATGAGAGAGCCCTTGTTTCACTACATGCTGAGCCATGGATCCCTAATGTTCCAAGACATTAGGGATCCATGCACAAACTCCATCTCCAAAGAAAACTTGTAAGAAATCAGAGGTTGTTTTTTGTTTTTGGGTTTTTTTCTGTGTGGTCAAGAAACCCAGTGCAGCCAACAGAGCTCAACTTTTCTTCCGCAAAGAGAGGAAATAAAAATCAAACCTCACATATAAATCTGGAGACTCTGCTTTGCATTATCTTACAGATTCTTTTTTATTTCCCTGTATATAATGAATTCTGCCTTTCAGTTATCTGGGATTACTTATTTCAAACAGTACAGCATATCTGAAGTAACAGAACTCAATGAGAATGTCAATGCCTATTTCCAAAGAACTTAGTGAACATAGACTTACTTGACAATAAAATGTCTCCCAGCTAAACTTAAGACTTGGAATGATAGATGATTGAGCTGGGATTTATTTTATATGGCAGTTTAATCTTAAAAAATTAAGATTAGAAAAGAAAAGAAAGAAAACAAAACATGAAAAATATTTTCCATATCCAGCTGAAAAAAAGGAAAAACATTATTTGCCTCTAAACTAAAATTGTTTGTTTGACTTCAAAATGAAGTATTTCTGATTGTGTGTTTGTGTTGTGAAGAAGGATGGGACAAAAAGTTCCCAGATTTTTTTTCATTATTTATCCATATGTCACTAAAAAATGCCATTTCAAAAGTGACAGTCAAAACCCAAGTTTAAAAGGTAAGAAAATAAAGTTTTCTTCCAAAGGGAAGATTTTAGCTTTCTTGAAATGAAATATTTAATCGGCATTTGTGCAGAAGGGGAGAGGCTCACTTTCACTTACCTGCCCCTGGCCAGGTGAATTAAAGGCACTTAGCCCAAAGCCCTACAAATTGCTACATTTTCTCTTAAAAAAAACCAAAAATTACCCAACTGAGTTTGGACCAAAACTATCTCTTCTCTTTAGCAGTCTAAAGAACAAGCCAACAGTGCAGTAATGTAGCTGAACAAATTGAAGAAATTTTCTTAGGACATTCAATTTCCAGTTAATATCTCCTCTCTCCACCCTGCCCATCCTCAGTAAGCAGTCGAGGCCAAAGAATGCAATGGTGGTGTTTATTTCCTTCCGCCTTTGTCTGAAGCTTCACCTCCCTTGCTCCCTTGCCAGGACATCTGCCCACTGCTTTCATGATCATCTTTCAGGAAGGACACAGAAAAGCCATTTGCCATCCCAGAGGGGTCTGTATCTGGTATCTAGCACTGTTGTCTCACTGTTATATCGCAGATTAAATGCAAGTTATCAGCTGCCACAGAGGTTTTGTTTTCCTTCACAGCCCGTGCCTCTCTGGAGCACAGGGAGAGGACAGGAATCCTCCAGCCCTCCACTCCCAGGAGCTGTAAAAGGACTTGATGCTGGGACACAGAGCTCTTTAAAGGTTGCAGGCCACTTCAGCTCTGCAAAACTGTAAATGCTTTTACCCGTGAATTTCTACAGCAGCTCCTTTTCATGTTTGTTCCTGTCAGTATTGATCAGCTCGTTGCTCTCTGAGGATGGATGAATGCAAGAGCTTTCTACTACTTTTCAAAGTTATCCTCCTGGGTGAAGGCAGATTTCCTTGTCTTCCCCTGACATTTCAGTAGCTGGAGTTGAATGTGAAAAGTCTCTGAAAAATCAGTTCATTTCAACTACTCACCCAAAAGGCTGGAAACTTTTTGAGGATTATCCCAAACCATGGGGTGGGTTTAGCTTTTTCTCCTCAATCTTCAAGACTTTTTTTCCAAAACAACTCTCTTTCCTTTTCCACCTCATCTGTTCTCTTTCATCTGAGCTCTGGAGCAAAGACAAATCCACAACTTCCTCCATTCCTCTGTTACATATTCAATTCCAGAAGCAACCTATGGTACTCTGCTGTTTAATACAACTTCCTGTGCTCTGCCTTGGAGGGAAGAAATACTGGCAAAAACTCTGAGGAGGCTGAATTTGATTTTTCAGCTACCCCCAGAAAAGCCTGACCAAAACAATTATTGGTAGCAATAATGCAAATCAAAGAAGCTGCATTTAATTGTTTACCTGCTGGGAAAGTCTGTTACATGGCAAAACATTGCTTGACCCCTTTACCTAAGAAAATGGCCCTTGAAGAGTGAAACTGCTGAATGATTATTGACATTTTTTTCTTAGCTTTTCTCTACCCAGAGTGAGCTGCTGAAGGGAGAGGCTGCACCACAGACCTCAGACTGCAGGAATTACCCAGACCTTTCTTCTGGGGCAAGGACAGACACCAGACCTGCCTGCAAAAGGTGCTCTCAGGTGGGGGATCCCCTGCAGCAGGTGGCTGAGCTGCAGGAGATGGAGAGAAGGCTGCGTGACATCAGGGAGGCTGAGAAACTTGGAGACAGATGGATCCAAGTGCAGTATGCAGTGAGGCCCCAGCCCAGTGAAACAGTCAAAGACTGGCACACACAGAAGGGCAGGGGACTGATAATGCAGAGGAATGGAAGCTTTAAACAACAAGGAAGAGAAGACTTCTCCTAAAGCCTGAAGTGCTCTTGCAGAACTGTTTCACCACTCTGCAGACTGAAGAGAAAGACCCTGAAGCTAAGGCAGCCTGAACTGCCTGAGAAAATAGCTTAAATATAAAGGAGTTAAAATCCACATGGGTTTCAGCCTTACTCACTTCACTGACCTCAGAGGGGTTGGACACTGCACAGGATAGGATCAAATTTGCCATGCTAAAACTCACCTTACATTTCAAAAAGAAGGATGATTAGGTGTGATCCAGGTTAAACTAAAAAAGTTTATATTCTCTTTCCTCTGACATATGTAGTTTATCAGAGTCTTCCTTTCCCCTTCCTGACTACTATGCATTTACATGAGAGGATAAAAAGACCCTTGATTTCACAGCAGAGCTAAAGACTGGCAAAATGAGGTTCTTTATCAATATTCCCAAGATGATGAGCTGGATCAGGAAACATGAACTACACCCAAAATATCAAGATTTCAAAAGCTTCCAACATTTTTTACTTAGTGTAAAAGAGAAAAAGAGCAAAGAGAAAAAGAGCAGGATCTGGAAATGCTATTCAGGGTAAGGATCTGAATCTGGTTCCCCCATGGCTCAGTTTGAATATCCTGGGCTTTAAGCTAGCATCTGTTCCAAGATCTTCCTCCTGTCAACTGACATGTTTCCACAAAAAGTTTTCATTTTGATGAATCTGCCAAGGAGACAGCTCTGCTGAAAGTGCCCTTACCAAGTTTGCATTCATCTCCATGGTAATTCACATGTTTCTAGTTTCTATGCTGGCACTTTTTTGTGCATCTATCAGTAGTACCCGCTGCTACAGAGATTATTCCATCTGATCATAAAGTTGGGATGCTCCTGAGTTGCCATTTGCTCTTCAAAAACCAGAGCTCTTCCCTAACAGAGAGAGAGGTTTAGCTAAAGCTGGAGGTCTGTAATCTGTCACCCAGTCTGAGCCTGGTGTTGGGACATTCTTTCCTGCTGGGATCTGTCAGGTGTTAATGGGCAGAATGGGTAGGCTGAACTGTAAATCATGGCATGGAAAGGAATAATAAAGATTGTCCAGTTTT
Source organism: Platyrinchus mystaceus (assembly GCA_035041135.1). Classification (NCBI taxonomy): domain Eukaryota; kingdom Metazoa; phylum Chordata; class Aves; order Passeriformes; family Tyrannidae; genus Platyrinchus; species Platyrinchus mystaceus. The sequence continues at coordinate 5,805,471 of JAWWLV010000035.1, forward strand.
TCATCTGGTACTAAACTTCAAAGCTGTGCATGAAACACAGTACACCTGCCCATCACAGACCTGGGTACCTCTGTCAAGGGATCAGGACAGCTCAGAGCCATCTCTTCCGCACAACTGCTCCTGCTATTCAGGACTGATTAAATACTAGTGAGAAACACCAAGAGCAAGACAAAACAAATACATCAAAGCTAAAAAAAAAAAGCTAAAAAGCTTTCTAATGCAGTAAGAAAGTGCTAGAGAATGTCCAGAAAAACCTTGCAAATTGATCAAAGGGCATTGTCCCATCCCTTCAGCTTTGCATGTTGATTCAGAACTTCCTGGAGCCCCTTTCAGGCAAATTAACATTGAACCCAAAACCGTATTTAAAAGGTTTACAAGTGGTTATTAATCAATATGTCAGCTACTAATGTTGAATCACTGACTTCAACCAGAATAAGATGCTGTGCTCTGCACTTCTAAAGGATATTTCCAAGAGCCCTAGATCAAGATAACAAACCTTGAACAGTTTTCACTATTACTATATTTTCACTGCTAAAAATTAAACTGAAAGTTTGGTGATAAAGTAGAAAATAAAATTATAAAAGCCAAGTAATAATAAAACCCAGGGGAATCCAAGAGCTCTACCAAAATAAACTAAAAAGCCCTAAAATTACATTAAAATGCTTACAACTAGGACAAGAATATAATGTATCCACACATTAGGTGAACTTAATACATGTAGAGCAAAAGATTTTTCTCTCTCAGCTTCATACCAGGCTGGACAAAGATTTGAAATGAGTAGCAAGTAGCTGCAATTTTTTTGGTTTTTAGCCATCCTCTTTCCCTCCCTCTAAATGTTCCTCTTCTAAAGAAAAACCTCTAAAATCTTTTGACTGGCAGATCATACATCACAGCAAGTCAATAGAAATGTTTGTTTTCTTCTGTTATCTTTCCCTCTACAAAGTGTAGTGCTGGAACACTGAATTCAGTTATGAAAATAAATGCATCACTTCTTAATGTGTGACTAAAGCATAAAGAAGTTTAATACCAGGCACCAGCAAAATATACAGGGAGGGTTTAGTCACACACTTTGATACACATGAATCAAAAAGGCTCTTTCTACAGGCTATTACAACATGCTGAGGGGTTATAAGTTGTCAAGCCTTAAAACACAGAATCAGGGCCCCAAAACAAAACAGACACAGAAATGATGGTAGTGGAGAGTAAGAGAAGATGCAAGATATTTGCAGCAGGATCAAACAGAAGTTGCACTGTGTTGGAAGGAGCCTCTATTTTCACACAAATATGCTCAAAGGAAGACATAAAACAAAAAAACAAACCAAACAAAACCAAACCACAAAAAAAAACCAAACAAAAAACCAAACCAACCAAACAAAAAACACAACAGAAAGAAAGGCCTGACTATTCTTCTGGTCTATTTTACTGCAAAAGTGCCACTGACACACCATTCAGATCTCCAAATTTTTCTGATAAGCATTCTGTCTAAGAGTGACATTAGTACCAGAACTGCTTTGAGCAAGACTGGAGAGCCCAGCAATATAACATACTTGCACAGCTAATGAGCAAAAGCAACCTACAAGCAAGAGCAATATTGGTTCTATCTCCAAGAATTGTACCCAGGGGGGTACAGGATGGTAGGTTAAATAAAGGAAATGGCATTCCCTTCCTCTAGATAACAGTGGTGATGACTTCGCACAGCATTTCTTATTTAAATTATATACAACTTGCATCTGTAAGGGATTTTAAAAGTAGGCCAGTAACAAACATTAAAGCATTAAGCTCACTTATTATACCTGATAACTGAACTGGCAGTAAACAGGACAGATGATTAAAGGCATACAGGTTATGGGAGCATTAAGGAGAAACTGAGATTACATTTTAATTCTATTAAGATTTTGTGAACACCAGCTTTATCAAGGGGACCAATTTTGTGCACTTCTTTTACATGTGTCTGGACCAGATAAGGAAACAAATACCATGATCAGAGCAAGCACAGTGTAGATTTTACAGGAACATGTGAATTGTACTGTTCCAAAGCCACTGTATTTCACTCAGCATTAGAGTTAAGAACACGAGAGCTGCAAATGAAACATGCTGTAAAATTACTTTTCATGAGCATGGATGTATAAACCCCTGGGTTGTGATTGCCATCTCCGAAGCCCATGACCCATCTGAAACAGCCCCAGTAACTCAGCAGTTACCCAGCACAGCAATGCACAGATCTGTGCCATAACTGTCTGAGACCCACTGAGACCGCCGTGACTTCACACAGATTGCAGGTCTCCCTTTGCCCAGTCCCCTGTGAGCAGTCCTCAAGCCAGGATTGTCACAAAACAGACACAGCAGAAACGAGCAGTGCGAGGAAATCAGTGTTTCTGTCACTCTTAATGTAAGTCCTGAAACTACATGGTCTTCTAAATGGCAGAGAGAAACAGATGGCAGCCCTCATTCCCAGCCTGAGCTGGGATGCAGGTGTTGGAATATCTAGTCCGACCTGCAGGGCAGCAAATGCGCCTCTGGGCACAGGCACCTCCATCCCTTCACAACCACAGGAGTGTTACACAGGTGAGCAATTAAAAATTAATCATACACCAAAGTTAAGACCCAGAGTCCAGCTGATTAATGTGGGAATGAAAGCACATACACTCATCACTGGGGAATTAGATGTTTGCATCAGGAGGTTGTTTTCAAAATGTAGCTGCCCAAGCATCACGAACAGCAACATGCTTTTCACATCTATGTGTCTGTGTGGTGAAGGCCTCAGAGCAAACAAGCAGCATTCAGCACAGCAGCAAGGCACCTTGCTATCTGAGAGGGATGTTAATACAGCATGCCAATTACTCCAATTTAATCAGATTTATCTGAGGAAACGTGTTCAAAGGGAGCTCATACAGGGAACAGCTCATGCCTGTCCCACTGAGTTAATAAAAAATAGGTTTGTGATTCCATGACCATATTTGTTTTACTCAACCTCTTTCATTATTTTGTGGCAAAATAATGTGACGTCTTTTCTGGGGAAAAAAAAGGCAATAAAAAGAAAGTAAGTGACATTCTTAAAACCCCATAAAGCACAAACTATCAGGAGCCAATAAAGAACATATAATACATACTTCATAGTCCCACACACTGCCTATCCCCCCCTTATCCTGCATTTCTCACTTCAAAGCAGCTTAAAATACCTCCCTAACTGAAAATAATTTCCAGACTTTGCACAGAGATTATTTCACCCATCAGTAAAAGGCAGTCATTTCTGAAGTAGCATTTAAGAGAGCACGGCAGCCTGGAACAAAAGGTGAAGAATAACTTATTTAAATGAAATGTGGGAGGAAATCTAGAAAGGCAGAACTTTCCTTTCAAAATTAGCTCAGGATATTCAGTTTAAAAAATTCTGCATATTGTGAAAATTACAACAAGCCGTTGAAAGAACAAGATCTGAGATGTTTCACGAGTTGATCAGTCCATCTTCCCCCATCATCCTGATATAGTGATTGCATATTAAGTCCATTGCTGAAGATTTCATCTAGAAAGCCACCAAGTGCAGCAAAAAGGCATTCCTTGGTGACCCCTCACCCAACACTGACTAGACTGATTCAAACAGCTGGGGGAAATCAGCCAACAGGCACTGCAAAAGACAACAAGACTGTCATTTATATGGTTGTTCTTTCAAACAGCAAATTAAAGGCTCATCTAACAGATTTCCCCACCGGATCATGAGCTTGCTGGCCTGAAGCGAAACCCCATGGTTTCTTCTGAGGAAGCTATTTGTCATGTTGAAGTGTGTCCTGGATTCTACCGTGTCCTTCTCAGTGTAGGTGTGGGAGCTCACTGTGGACGGCTGTCAGGCCTCGGAACCCTTCCCATAGTAAACACACTTACTGCACATGACCAGTGTTTCAGCAGCCTAGAGCCATTCCCATCTTCCCTGAAACCCTACTAAGAGATTTTTTTCCAAAGGATGTCAAGGGCCTTTGCTGGTCTTCCCACTGCCTACAGACAGTTCTGTCAAAGGCACTCTCTGGGCCAGGAACTGAGGACTGGTTGCACATCCTCTGAGACTTTCTCACACCTGCCATCTAACCCAAAACCACAGGCGTCCAGCAAGACAGCTTACATCGCCTCACACGGCTAGAAAAGCCATGAAGGCCGAGCCATCTCGTTGCCTGAAAAACAACAATGGGAAGGAACACACTATAAAAGGTTCAGATATGAAATCTCATCACTTGAAAGAGATAAGAGAGACACAAGTTCATTGTTGTTCATTGTCACATTATAGTTCATTGCCCAAAGCTGATCGCACACAAGAAGGAAATGAAAACTGCAGCACATGGACAACCATGTGATGTGAAAACAACACACTGACACCTTTAATTTTCCTTGTAAAGTCTCTGCATTCTCAGTATTTGAATAGCAAAGCCAAAGGAGGGAAAGTTCTTCCTTGCCGTGGTAGTTTCTATGGTACCCAGACAACTGTCCATACGGTCATCTTAGCATTTTCTGCCGCTTTTCTGTCAGGTGGGGGTTTGGAGGAGTGATGAGGAGTTGCAGGGTGCAGTGGTGGGCGCTTGCTGTCAGCTTTCACAGCTTCCCCCAGTCAGGCAGCACCAAGGGAGTTACTTGGGATTTTGTCCCATTAAAGCTGGAGCTACTTCAGGGGCAATTTTAGGACAGAGTGAAAGACAGTTGAAGTTATTACTCTGTTAACAGGAATAAATGTCTTTCTTAAAGATGTTCACAGACATCCAATGCTAAAAATATTTTTATACAAAAAAAGACACAAAACCCCCACAGCAATAACAGTCTGCTCAGTCAATAAGTCTTTGCTTATCCTGTACAGTCTCAAAGATAATTACCCTTGGAAAAAAAGTCATTTATTGAGGGTTTCCCCTCCCAACTAATTTATTCTGACTGCTCTTGCAACGAAATTAAAATCTCTTTCTCTATTTAGGATTTAAAATAATCTATTGCTTGAAACCAACCATCAGAAATCCACATTATAATTTTGCTTCAAGAGTAAAGAGGACTAGATAAAGAGAGATAAGTCCCTTCTTTGAGATACAATTATCTTTCATAGCTTAAAAGGGAAAGAACAATGGTGTAAGAAATCATATACTATGAATGATTAAATACTGCAACATGAAAATCATCCTGTAATAAAAACCCACTCCAGAGAATATTCCTGAATACCAATATCATCACTTTCTCACATGATCAGATTTCAGGATTTGTGCATCACTCCACACTAGGAGTTAACTATTCCATGTAAAGCTGATAATGTTTCTACCTTGCAGCAATAAGAAAAAAGTAAATCGCTCCATTGTCAGCCTCAGGAAGGAACTACAGCCCCAAGATATAATGCTGCAAATTAATTTCATTACTTTCATTGCTGGAATATTATATTATTGTATATCAGTACTGTTTGATTTGTGTCAAATCCTGGACCCTTTTCCCATGAAAATAACAGGTGCAGAGTTGTTATAGCCAAAATAATTCTAACATACTTAACTGTGATGAAGAGATAAACATCACAAATCACTTTTTCATAAAATCCTTATCTGTGTTAGAGTACTGTTTGTCAGAGTAGGCCTTTCCTTGTCTTAGCCTTCATAACTCTCTGACAGAGAATCTTATTATTTAACTTTAACATATCATTAGAAAACTCAAGTAGCAGGCATCAAACAATGATTTATATGACTGGGTTTACTGTAAGAATGTGTCCAAGCAGACAAAATTTAGTAATAATAGAACTTCAACAGTTATAGGTACACACAGCATCACTTCAGAACCACAGAAACAAACAAAAAAAAAGTGCAAAGGAATCTTTAGAGGTCTCCAGCTCACACTCCTGCATCAATGAATCCTGAATACACTTAATGTATTTACTAACAACTTGCTCCTTGTTTGGACTAATGGGACAAAGCCACCTAACATCCAGCTCTCGATATCCACAGTTTATATTTGCTAAAAAATGTGAATTTCTGACCAAATATATAGATATCAGAGCCTTTCAGTATTCTATGTCATGATAATAAGGCTATGAAATCTTAAGTAGAGATTATTTGTAGGCTTCATATACTAATGTTTCACAGACAGAATATTTGGTAGTGTGTGTATATCTATTGCAATCCACAGGCTCACTATCAGGAATTTTAAGTGCCCCGAGTCCTTTTCTTCCTCATTTTTCACAAGTAAAAGGCAAAACATTGTAATAGGCACTTCTCTGAAAGAACTTCTCGAAATAATATTTGTAAAATGGCCTTTGGTGGATTGCTGAAGTGAGGGGATACATAAATTCAGCAGCATGAAATAAAAACCCAAACAAGGGCTAGAAAACGATTTCTATGTCTTTTTTCCATGCAGATCTGCCTGCAGTGACACATCACTGTGCTGTTTGTACGTGACTTCAAAATACAAGCTTGTGCCTGTGTCTCCACCAGCTGCACAGAGCCCTTAGCATTTTCAGTTGTTTTTCTTTCCACCTCATATTTGGGCCCTCAGCTCATTGCAAATCCAAGTCTTCTAATCCCTGAGCATCTCCATCACCTCCTTTCCCCATCTTGGGGCAGCGCTCAAAGGTCTGTGCAGGCATTAGCTACATGAACCCGATGGAACCTCTTGCTTAGTTCATGCCAGTGTCACACATGATTCAACTCAGAGCCAAATAATTAGACCATCTCCTGCTTTCTGCCTGCAGTTCTCACTGTTGGAGAGACACAGGCATCTTACATAATATTTGGGCTGCCTCCCTGAAGGGTGTCCCTAGAGAAAAACTGCTGCCATGAGCACAGATACCAGCAGCCTCTTTATGCTCAGCACAATAATGCAAATTCACACCAGCAAAGGAATTGGTGCAATCTCTTCAGTTAGGTCATTGCCACTTTAAATACAGACACAAACTTCATAACAAATTAGCTCCCTGACCTGCCTCAGCCTTTGGCCCCTTCCAGCCATCATTTATTGCTTTGCAAGGGCACTTACTGCTGTGGCTTCTTAGCATGGGTTTATATTATTTGAAGACTGAAAATGAGCTTGAAAAAACAATTTGAAAAGGAACCCTCTCTTCAAAGAAGTACTTCTCTTCTCTCAGTAAAAGTGCTACTAAATATAAGCAATACTGTCTTTGAAAACCTACAGAGAGCTAGGAAATGAGACATGATTCCTTAAATATAGCTTCCTATTTCTGCAGTGTACCTTTACCTAATACGTCCATAATGGCTAGAAAAGAATAGGACTGTGTAGGCACTTGAGCAGTGCTAGAAATGGGGAGGAGGAGGTGTTGCTTGCCTAGATTATTTCTAATAATTAAAAGGTTTTCATTCAGCCTTTAACCTCCTAGAAACTTTATAATAGATATTAAATCTCATTTTTGCAGATCTTCATAATCTGCCCAATGAAAGTAATGCTATTATCAACTGTCATTGGAGAGTTAATGATTAATTTTATAATTTCATGGATATTTTTTGAAAGATTATCCCTCACAAAGATGATCATTGCTTCCTTCTAACACCATTTCTGTTAGCTCCTTCTTTAAATTGCAGAGGAGCAATTCTCCCAAGAGCAGAGCTTAGTTCTGTTGGCCATACCCCACAGACAACTACTGTCTCAGAAGTTCATCTCTTAGAACTTAATACATCAAATTCAGACACACAGGGTTGTTTTTTGGTTTTTTTTTAATCACGGTTAAATGCCCTTTTTTTTTTCTTTCAGTTTTCCAGTTCAGAATTATTCTGATTCCTAAAGACAATAATTCAATTTAGATCAATTCTACCTTCTTCTGCTGTGCTACTCTTACCCTACTTGCATCATTAGTTCCAGCAATCAAACATTAGGATCTGATGTGACCACAGCCTACAAATACCAAGACAAAGAGACTAACAATCAGTATTTCTCACTACAGAGGATGTTCTGGCAAACCAATAGAAAACACAGTTCCATGGTTGGAAATCAAAACTGGAAAAAAGACTTGAGAAGAGATTTACACTGTTGGCTACTTACTGGCTGATATAGATGGCCTATTTCTTGAAGTTTTTTACTCAAGACTGAGTATCTTTCTAGGAGAGATGCTAATTTTAGCAGGAATTACCAGGTGGGGTTCCACAATGTGCAGTACAGGGTGTCTGGGGTGCCTGCTGTCATTCAGCTCTGACTCATCATGGCTCCATCACCCTCTCCCATTTGTAATAAACTGCTTCTATCTTGAAAACAACTTGACTCATCACATCCAAAGTGACCCATCAGCTCCTGCATGGATCTCTTTATTCAAAAGAGCTAGGAATAAAACAAGATTTCCTTGAAACACCAAAGCCACCTCCCTCTTACTTCCTCTATCCTTCTCTCTTGATCTCAAACCTTGCTGCATTCAGTGCAGTGATATTTTTCTGAATTGCTATCACATCCCATTATTCATCTTTCTTTTTCAGTTCTCCTCATTTGGCCCTTCACAGAAAGGTGATGGACTGCATTTTTTTATTCACTTTGCCTGAAAGTTACGGGCATGCAAAGTTTGACTGCAGTCTGAATTTCCAAAGTGACTTCCACAAATGGTGTTATCACTTTTCCTCTCCTGTTTGATCCTGTCAAGTCAAACATCAAAGGCATTTGAAACATATTGCCAATTAAAAGACTGCTTACAAATGCCATATTTATATATTCTGAAGCACATTCCAAATAACATCTGCAATGGATTGTGTAAAAAGCAGCACTCGTTTTCTCTTTAGCTATAGGGGTAAATTCATCTGCTGTTCCCTGTATAACAACAAAATCCACAGTGATGAACAAAAACTTTCAAGCTGAGACAAGATGTCCCATTACTGTGGCAATAACATGGTCAATGTTATTAGAATCTGTCTACATTCAGTGACTTCTAGGGAAGGAACAAATTACTAGAAATCAAACAGCTCCAACTTGGTCTACTGACAGACAGTCCCTGAAAAGGACTAGAGGAAAAATGTTACCTCTTTTTATCAGTGCAAGACACAAAACCAGAGCTTACTGTGTCACCCCATGATGTCTTACCACAGACAATCTGCTTAGATAATATGCTCTTGGTTCAGCTGGTGATTTCTGCTCCCCAGACTCACAGACATCTTATTTGAGCACTGAACTGGAAAGTGCTTGAGTGTGGCTTCTTGCACATTGCCTTGTTCACTTGGCTAGGAGACACTGGATTCTGGGGTACAAATATGTAGCACATACTGTGTGCATCTTCTTCATCTTGCAGGGGAATTTTTTTTCCCCCTCAATTGACAGAGTCAATGAGTGCAATGTCTCAAAGAAAATTTGGAAACTAAATTTCCATGCTAGACAGGGGAAAACTGAGCAATGGAAAAAACATGGATCAATACTTATGGATTTAAATATCATCTCCTAAGGTGCCTTCCAGACAGGGTTATTCTATGAGCATCTAATCGTTGCTGAGTGCAAAAATCTAGGGTATGAAAGGTTTTCTTCTTGATTCCAATCCATAGCATAGCAGCTCTTTTGCCAATTATGCTTTTTGATAACTATGCTTTGTAGTGCTTACTAATTTATGAACTGAAAATCAGGAAAACATTCCTCTGTTCACTACCAACTCCACCTGGCTTCCTAAGCTACAGACACTGATTCACACCCTGGTCTCTCACTTGGTTCTGTCTGCCTCTGTTTGTGTTATCCCTCTGTGTCTTCCAATCTGCAGAATACAGGAGGGAAGAAAATGCCAGTAGGAGAAAAACCTAGTTATTTGTTTCTGAGTGCAATCTTTCTTCAAGGAGGGGAAGATCTCAGGCTAAAGGAGGGGAAGATCTCAGGCTAAAGGCTGTCATATCTTTCATCAAAGGTGGGTTTAGTTGGGAGCATTGTGTCAATAACAGTGGATTTACTGGGTTTGCACTGCACGACCTGGAATGTCCTAGAATTCAGAATTCATTACCAAACAACTTGTTTTGTCAGTTGGCTGCCCTTCCTTTCAAGGCACACCAATAATTTCGGTCCAAGATATACATATTCCAGAATGACTTTTTATCATTGTTCTTACTTTATAGCAGCAAATTCCTAGTAGGAATAATGGAACCGATAAAGGAATCTGTTTCTGCCAATTAGAAACAGCCAAGTCCTGCGATATGTGTGCTACCTTCAAGAGTAACTCTTTCTACATCTTCAGTTCAGCTTTAGTAAGACACCAACTCCCCTCTTACAGGTCTCTCCATGAAAAAGACACCAAGATGCCTGCTGGCTGCATTACATAACCTATTTCCAGGATTTACAAAGCAAAATATGGTCTTCAAATCACTGCAGCACAGTTTGCTTGTGTTAAGTGGTGCAGCCACTGCATTTCACACACAAACACTGTCCTTTTCCCATCCATTCACTGCAGCACTCCCAATGACCACCTGCCCTTATAAAATGCCAAGCAAACTTCCTATTTTCAGCCTTCCTTCTGCCACTACAGGAGGTTTTCAATGATGTGAGGCAGCTCTGGTGAGCAGCAAGAACTTGGCTCTGATCCATCTGAACCCTTGAAGTTTAAGGAGTATCCCACAGGGAAATGCCTCAGTGCTCATCACACAGCTCAAGTCAGAACTATGAGTAACAAGTTTCTCTACATTATGCAACAGAAGTGACCAGTTAAATGTAGTCATGCGGCAGGGAAAAAAAGTTGATCCTCCATCCTGCTCTGATCCTCTCATATATGAACCTACCATGCACACATTGAGAAATTCCCTCCCACTAAATAGGCAAATTTTGAATGATTCCAACTCAGGACACAACTCTGCTTGGTCTGCATGATAAATTATCTAGCAGGGACAAAATTTCTCTAAGCTATTTTATTTTCATGCACTTCCTTCATTTCTTTATGTGAGTTCTTTTATTGATAGTTTCTTCTTGATGAAAGAGGAGTAGCAAATATATTTTCCCATTTCATTCTATAAATATTTTAGTAATATGGGTGTACATATCACTAACAAAGATATATAATAGAAGCTGTCTTTGGTTTATTTATTGGCATTTACCAATACTTTAAGAATCCACATTCAAAATATGATTACAGATTGGTTTTTTTATCATTTGCAATGACATTGACTCTATATTCAAGTTAAATCTTATTCATACTCACATCTCAGCCTGATTTATTTATGATGTATCAATTTACAGACACAGGAGAGTACCGAATGGAAAGTTAAAAATGTCCAGAAAGCAAAAAGTGGTTGTACTGACAATGACAAGATAGTACTAGCCACAAAAATCACAACAGAAATAGTGTGAAGAAAAGTGGGGGGGTTGGAGGGAATACAAGCAAACAAGAAAGATCAGCTGATCAAAATACTCTGCTGCAATGTTTGCATTGGTCACCTTGAAAAGAAATCTTCTGGGTGAGCTGGTGCCACAGAAAGGGGCCACGAGCTGAGAAGACTCAGAACAAATGCAAATTCAGATGGATTCTTAAAATGGCTAGGAATAGCCACAACATGAGTTATGACCAAAAGTAAAAGATTTTATAAGATTATTCAATAATCTTAATTTTATGAGCAATTTCTAAGATCCAGGTGAATACACATGTTTTTCTAACCATCCAGTTGAAGAATTTCAGATTCTGAAAGCTGATTCCATTTAATTTAAATTTCTATATGCAATTGAAATAGTATTCAGAAATATTCCATTCCCTAGAGGCACATGAATATGGACACTGCAGGAGTTGGAACTGGAACTTATCTATCCTTCTACAGGCTTTTAGTGCATGATCTTGATCAAGAACTTTTGAATTCAGTACAAATTAGATTTTGGTGCCTCCAAAGAACAGTGCCCTGTCTGCTCTAATACTCAATTTAAGTTTAGGTTTACATGAAAATAACTTCCCTAATTATAGGGTCATTTTACAGATAAGTTTCTTAAAATTGTGATTGGCTAAAACATTGTGATGAGAATTTCTATACATAGATTAGTTATGAGTAGGCTTCTGAATAGAATCTGCAGCTTCTGCTTGGACTCTTGGCCATTTTTATTTCCTTAATTCTAAGGTTTACAAACAAAATTATGTCTCAGTTATTCCAAGGTGAATACCAAAAATAATCTTTTAGGTCCTGAAATGTTGTTCTTATGCCATGTACAGACAACCATATCCAAGAGGACAGCAGAGTGCCTGTAATTGCTAAAGGAAAAAAGCCTAAATTTTTATTATACAAAACACCAAAAGATACCAAACCTGAAGCTGAGCTAAGTTTTAGAGAGTCCTTTCAGAAATTTTAGCTCTGAAATCACAAATCTAACATTACATTCTGGAAACTACGTAAGCTACACCAGATTTTCTTTTATAGAGTCCAAAATAAGAAAAAAAAAATCATGAGGATGAGCCAAACAATCCCTATTTAAGATAATTCCTCCAACAAACATAAGTTCTAAAATTCACCTGTGAGAATTGTCTCCTCTGCTTCACACAAACCCCTGAGCCAAAAATCCCACTGTTGACAAAACCCAGATTGTTGTGGTGAGATTTTCTGCAAGCACTAAGAAATCACTTGACTACATGGACTATCCATCCACATTCCTTGTCAAAGAGCCCTAGATGCATTTCTAAGGATGTGCATTTACTGTACTGAAACCATTGGAATCTGTCAGCAGAAGATAAGTGATGACACTAGAAAAGGGTAGGTCAAATCTATTTCTATAGATAAACTATTCAACCCTTGTCTGCAGATAAATGCTGCCAAGCATTAATTATTATGATACATTAACATTTTACCCATCTTCATTACAGAGATATTAAAATTAAAAGTCCATTTTTGGCAATACACTTGGTAATTACTGACATCAAATGGCAATGAAAAAGCTGAGAATCATTGCAGGGATGTTCTCTATGGGATATTCTCCATCAAAGTTGTTGCAAATCTTTCCACTGAGTCAGATACTATAGCTACAGCTACATGAACATGATTTATTTCTGTTTGGTTCAGGCACAAACACATCTTTCAATAGAACTTATCTGCTCTCTTAGTCTTACAAAATAATGTAAGAGTCACGATAAACCAGAAAATTTTCTCCTAAAAATATGCTATTTTCATGGTACTAGGCACACCACAAATATTTGCTTAGTACAAGTGGAGGAAAAAAAGCCATTTTTAGGATCAATTTCAAATTATAGCATGCTTCTGTATCCAAATAGTATCTGACATCATAGCTGCTTCTTTAGTTACACATTTTACATACAGTACCAGTTAAAAGTCCAGTTTAAGGTCTTCTTACACTGCTCTAGTTTACACCAAACACGTTTCTCTCACACAAAATAATAAATACTCACTAGGCAGAAAGAGTAAAAAGTCATCAGTTGTTCTCAGCACTGCCTTGAGATTTTGCACATCACCATTACAAAGAGGAACAGGGAGTTTGCAACTGAAGGAAAAAATAAAAACCCAACAGAATAAATCTGGTAGCATTACCTGGTATCTCCTGCTGATTAGGATAATGCCTTAATCCCCTCTTGCCTATGAACAGCCTGGCTCCCTGCCCACTTGAGCATCTTTTTGCCCCACCTAGCCACCTGAATAATTTGATCTTGGATGGTTCTGGGTAGCAACAAAAGACAGAAGTGTATTCTGTGAATCCTGAGATGCAGTAATTACTCTGCCTCTGCTACACTGTTCTGCCTCACAAATTACTTTGGCACATTAATACCCACTGTTGGCACTCTGCTGATCGAGCAGCAAGAGCAAGGTACCTTTTCATGTGCAGGTTGCTAGTGCAACAGAGCTGGGTATTTCTTTTTTCAGATTCCTCATCAATAGAAATATCTAATTGCTAATCAATGAGCCATCTCAGCATAACACAACAACTCAACCCCCCTTGCAATCATTGGCTCAACAGGACCTTTATAAAGCAGATTTTGTGTAGTCGAACACAGATTTTTCACTGATGCTCATGGAGAAGGCTTCTGTGATGCACTCATTACTCATTGTCACTATGGATTTTTTCCTTTTAAAAAGCAGAACATAGGTCTTCCTCATTTCTGAATTGAGGATGCTACTGGCACTGCCACTCCTCTGACCCACGATGCTTCCCCCTAAGATTTCCATGCCAGTCATGCGTTCAAATCTCTATCTATCCATCCATCTTCATGGCACTTGTTCATTGCTCAGGGCACAAGTGATTTTTATTTTTCATTTGATTGATGTTGCAATGTCCAGGATGAGAGCAGATGATTAGAACCAATTGTACAGTGGACAAGGATTCTCTCTCCGTCACTTGTTTCATACAGCATAAAAAGGAGCTACATCTGTACCATGCTCTGCTGAAATCTGCCCAAGGACTATACAGGATACACAGCACATCAAAAAACATGTGGGGTGATATAATTTGCAAAGGCACTCACCCTTTTCAAAATGTTACACATTCCTTGCATGAAGAATCAGCCACAATCTGAAGAGAGATGATGAAAAGAAACCTCAGCACTAGCAGTCCTAAATGGGAATAATTGAATTTGAAAAACTGTTTAGTGAGGGGTATTTTGCTTGTTAGTTTCAAAATTTAAAAACAGTCTTAACTTGAAAAACATTGATTTCAATATGTTCAGGATTTTCCCTTAAGCCTCCATGAATTAAAGGTCTTTAGCCTGGAAATATCTCCTCAAGACAGTCAAGGCTGAGCATCACATATTTGTTACTACTCCATGTCATACCCTCTCTTCGTGCATTCTGAAGGTCCTGCTCCACTCTTTGTTGTGTTTTGCTATCAAACACTAATTAGTTGATGAGCTCCAAGTAGCAGAGGGCTCACTGCAGAGCTACACATCCTTTGTACGGATACATAAATACAAAAAATATATAAACCATTAAATATATCAAATTCTTAATTTTTCACTGGTTTAAAATACCCCTGTAAAGAATCATTTCCCAAAGCTGAGACTATAAATATTACAATATTTTCTATAATGTTTGGCCTTTTGTGGCATCAGTGAAACTTTACCCTGTATTTGACTACATATGAAACACGAACATGATTAGGCAAGCAACATTCAAAATAGTGATGCTGACCTAAGAAGAAACCTCTGTTATTTAAATTTGAATTTGAGTCCTACTTAGAGATTTACTAAAATCTATAAAGAAATTTATTCAGAAAAAAACCCAATTTTTTTCTTTAATTCCTTTTCATTTTTAATGTCTTAGTCACTAAAAACTGTTATAAAAACACTGCTATAATGACAGAAATAATAGCTCTATTTGAACTGTGTACCCAACTATATTTTGATACTCAGAGCAATGTAGAGAACAAAACTAAAACTGAGGCAAAAAAGGGACTAAACACCTGCACAGAGCAGAGCACCGTTAAACACAGCGAGGAGCAGTCACGGGGCACAGTAGCCCAGGAACTTCCTCGGCAGCTCTGCTGGGAGCACGGGAAGGGACACTCCAAGCACACCCCGTTCTAAACAAGGCCTGGCTGTCAGCCCACGCTTGGGAACTGTCCACACTGCTGGACTGACATTTGCTGAGGCCCCTCGGGATGTGCAGCCAGACGGCTCCTGGGGCAAGATGTGACCTAATGCACTGCTTTCAGTGGACCTTGGCTGATATCACTGCCTCCTGCAAGCTACTCAAACGTGGTTCTTCTTTTCTTATACATTAATACCATTCTTGGTATTTATATTGACGATAATTTATTAATATCAACATATGTCAATATTATCACACACGGGCTCCCATCTCGAATGATCAGCTGAATAAAGGGCAACTTAATAGTACTTGTAATCTTTAGGCAGATGCAGCTTGTTAAGCAAAACCATCTGCAGCAATCTGCTCCAAAGGGTTCTTGTGTTTACTAAAAATATTTTTGAAAATATTTTCACAGAGATAAGGAAAAACAAAGGCCAGAAAGCATTAATGATCCCTCTTTCTCTTCCAAATAATTTGTTCATTATAAGAATCATGCATCTTAATATGCAAAGGCAACAACTGTTCAGCTGGTGCCAATACTCCTCCTTATCACTTTGACCAATGTTAAATCCTTTGCCTCCCTGTGCTCCCTTCCCTACCTTTTTTCTCTTGATTTCTACACAGAGTGCAGTCTTCTGGGAGCATAGTGTGCCTTTTTATTCTGTGTTTGGGACAGAGCATAACAGGGTATCTGATCCCTTCTGTGAGGCACAGCACAGGTGCACTAAGAAAATTTGTGAAGTAAAAACAATGAGCAATTGGCCCATGCCAGACACATTTCCAATTCAATGTCCCAGATGAACACCAGGCTGCTCTGTGAAGATCTGAGATATGCTTAAATATAAGGAGAAAATCCTAAAGCATGCAGTATCTAACAAGCAGGCAGCTCAGCTGAAGCAGCACTTCCAACAGTTCCAAGAGATGGAGAAACCACCTCTTGTGCTGAATTAAGACATCACATTCCCCATGTGGGTTTAAATTCTATGTTAATGACTGCTTTCTTCCTGCTTTGCAAAAGTAATACCTGGATAGTTTTCAGTCTGAAAACGAACATTAGTTTGGTGGTCAGAAGTGGTCCAAACATGAATCCCCACTCCTGAAGAAATCCTCCCAAGATGCTCATATTGAAAGCTCTGACTCCGCACCCCTATCAAAGTGCTTAAGGCAGAAGATGAAGGTGGATATCAAGATACAAACAGCTTAACACGTAAAGATAACACACTTCACCAAGCTCTATGGAACGTGAAAACATGCTGTGTGCACCTTCCAATCAAGCCCTGATTTAACACTGGCAAAGAGAACAGAGATGTCTCACATAACCAGAGTGTTCAGAGTAGGAGATCAGTTTAATTTTCAAGCAAGTGAAGTAAGAGCAGAGGCTGGCACTACTACAGCAGCCATTAAAGACTTCTTGAACTTTATTCCAGACCATGTGATCAAGGAGCAAGCACTGGTGAGGGAACCAAAACTCTTCAATGACCACTTTTTTCCTCTACTTTTTGATATTTATTTTCTGCTCATGGTTAGATTTTACAGTCATTTTGATTTCTCTTGATTTCTCCATCTCTGAAACAGGGATGATACTCATTACCAAGAAGAGCTTTCACAGTAATTGCTTTAGAGCATCCAGGGGAGAAAAAAAAAAGAAAAAAAAAGTGCTGTTGTGATAATATTGACTCAATTTCTCAGTGTTGGCAGATGTCTGGAAGTGTATGAACATTACTGAAGTGGTTTCTTTTTCTTTAATATTATGTTCCTATTTGTTAAATGAAGAGCCTCAGTTTCTTACAAATGACAGAAACTCTTAGCACAATCAATAAGAAATTCCTGACTAAAAGAATCTGTGCACAGAGTACCATTTTTTAAAATAATTGCTTCATTTCAGCAAGGCACAGGCAGGCCGGTGGAAGATCCATACATCAAAATTTATGCATGACCAGTTTTGTTAGTTTTTCAGATGTTGTTCCAGTGGAGCATTTGAAACCGTAGCTGAAGGTGTTGAGTTTACACATCCAAGTCATTCCTCATTGACAAGTTAATGACCGTCTTTTGCCATAAACTTCTTCAAGCTACTACATGCGCAGTCAATATGGGCTGGCCTGATGAAAAAGCCAAATTACTTGATGCAATTTTCAGGTAAAATATATTAAAAATCACCATAATCAAAGAGATTATAAAAAAGGTAATTTAGAAGCATGTGGCTTATTCTCTAAATACTTTTCCTTCCTTGGCCTAGATTAGCTTCTGAAAAAGAAGTTCAAGAATGAGGAAATGAGAAGGAAAAACAGTGAGAGAGAAAAAAAAAAGTTATGAAGGTTTCAGTTCCATCCCCCCGGAAGTCAGGATTATTCTTCACTTCTTTCCCATGAATCTGCTTTTGCAAATGGTGTTTTTCTTTCTTCTTCTTTCAATAAGGGCATTTTAACACTGTGCTGAGACCACATTGCTGCCACAAGAATGCCCACAGAAGAAAAATGAGAGTCATAAATCCATTCAAAATGATTTAGCCACTGTTTCCAGAAAAGAACCCCAGCAACTAACAAAAACAAAATAAACAAAGAAACCAAAAGCACCCACCTATTTGCTGTAACAATGAAATATTGATAGATGGTTGTGTTATCAGAGTTCAGTTTCATATTGATGTTCCAATGAACTACACACAAACAGAACAATTTTGTTATAAAAGCCCATTTCTGCCATTGTAA
Organism: Platyrinchus mystaceus; assembly: GCA_035041135.1. Classification (NCBI taxonomy): domain Eukaryota; kingdom Metazoa; phylum Chordata; class Aves; order Passeriformes; family Tyrannidae; genus Platyrinchus; species Platyrinchus mystaceus. The sequence continues at coordinate 5,823,574 of JAWWLV010000035.1, forward strand.
TTGTGTTCTTTTTAAGGACTTCTGTTGACAGAATGGCACAACATGACACCTCTGAATAATATCACTTTGCCAGCTAAAAGCTGCTGCAGGTGTGGCCTTATTCAGACCTAGGCTTTATTTAAACAGTAAATGAAAAAGCATTAAGTATTTTGCATTGATCCAGCCAGCCAGTCACAAGATCTGAACAAGAAAACACTCAAATAAGAGTAGCTTAGTGAACAATATCGATAAAATCTATCAAGTGAAATTGTTCTTCCATCAAATCAGTGTGATTAATGAATATGCCAAAGTTTATCAACAGACAGTTCAGAAAAGAGTCAGAAAAGTTGTCTGTGGCAAATCCTGTGCCCCATTCCACTCTCTAGAAATTCTATCTCATCGTGGTAATAGTGGAAATTAAACCCACTAAGATTTCATCACAAGGTTTGGTTGCTGCAGTCATCCTAAAGCACAAAGGTCAAACCTCTTTTGGAGCCAAACTTTTAGAAGCTAATTGGTGGGGTTTTTTTCCAACAAACAGTAGCCAATTAACACACCCTACTGATTCACTGATTGTCAGAGAAATAGGTCTTGCATGTTTCCTTCCTGAGAACATTTTGCATTTGAACTTTTTTTAAGGGAGCAGGGAAGAAGAAATAGAAACTGTATAACTCAACAGATATCAGCAGGAGGGGGAGAAAGAGGCATAACATGGACACAGACAAAAGATTTTCTACAGATTCAATCATGGTGCAGGAATCAAGATCATGCTGTGGCATTGACACATAAAGACCAAGTTTTGCTAGAAGAAAGCCCAGCTGATGGCTGGCAATGCCAAAGAGATCCCTCAACCCTCTGGACAGGTGGAACATAAGAGCTGTGGGTTACAGCATGAGCCACCTGCTGTTTCAGCATCCTCCCAGCCATCAGGGAGGGACAATGAACACAGTACCTGGCACACCTGCACACCCCGAGGCCTTGGGTATTTTTAGCACACAGAGCAAGAAGTCACTTCAGACTCCAAACCAGTGCACAAAACAAGAAGCCAAAATGTGCTTGAGTAGAACTGTGCATGTCAAGGGACCAGTGCTAAATCTGAACCACAGTTCTAGAGCTGGCTGATGGGGGGTGTTTAGGCAAGATCTTCAAAACAGAGAGCACATTCTCATCTCACACATGCAAAGCAGCAGATACTCAGTAACACACTGATAAAATTCTTTCCCAGAAAGAAATATATTCTTCTGTATTCAGACGCTGGATCCCCTATGACCACAGAACAACCTGTTCAGATATTCCCCACATACTCTGGTACTCCACACACTCTAAATGAAGGTTGCTCACTCTAATCATTCCTGTGATGCACCATGACACGCTAATCCATTACTTAGAATACAATTTCAGTGGCACAGACAAATAACCCACAGATAGTCATTTACTTTTGAAATGGTACAGGGAATTTTCACAAACTCAGTTTATCAAGACAGAACCCAGGAAATGCATGCAGGTGTCAGTGGGCATGATGGACAACTTATGAATACACTTCCATGCATTAATGGCCACGTGCCACCTCATTACCTCTTTTCAGAGGCAGTCTTGTTCTCTTTCCACGGAGGACTTTTTCCTCAGTAGAACAAGTAAGCTGCAATGACTGTCTGAGAAAATTCTGTTCTAAATTACTGACTACTGATTATTAATTATATTTTACTTGCATATTAAATTGTGGTGGCCTTAAGAAGGAAGACCAAAACATGACATCCCAATGATTAGGCTTTCTTCCTCATTAGAGACTTCTTTGCACACACTCACAGGAGGGCAGAACAACCACAATGGCAAAGAACAAAACTGAGATGGATCTCATGAGACCCATCAAAATAACCCTTCAGAGGTTTGCGGCTACATCACACCAAATTCCTGCGCCAACTCATTCTCTCTGTTACCAACACTCCTTCCTGGAAAAAAACCCTAGAAGTGCTTTAACTGCTAATTTCTAAAAGACCTTCTTTGATAGCATTGATAGCTCCAGAAGCTTCATAAAAATGGAGTATTTTATTCAACTACAAAACAACCAACTTTTTTTGGTACCACTATTTCCTACAGGGCTCTTACTCTTTGCCCTTATTTGGCCAGGAAAAAAAAAAAAAAAAACACAACACACACAGAGAAATAATTCAGAAGTTGCTCAAGGGAGAGCAACTTCTGAAGAACCATTAAAGAAATTACTTTGTCTCTTCAGTTAATAAGCTTCATCTTCGCCATGCTGTGCGAGTTCTTCCCACAGATTCTTATTAAAAAGAGTTTTGCATTAGCTGTCACACATTTCCACATGGTGGAAGCTCTCTGGTGCCTCAAGAGGGTAGGAAGGTCTAAGATCATCCTTTAACCACGGATTGAATTTCAGGACATGAGACATGCCTTTCTCTGCAGGAAAGGAAATTCTACACCTGCCATAGAAAGCCAAAGCCTGTCATTGTCCTGCAAATATTTCTATAGTAGGTTGGAAACAAAGAGATTTCAGCATAAAATCACTGAAATATGTAGCCATTGGTGGCCTTGAGGCCAAGGGCTACAGAAGGATGCCATGTAGAAACTCAGAGGTGTCATTAAGATGTAGAAGCATCTACAGTTCTATCTTATTTCCAGCATCAGCACTGCAGAGAAGACCTACACAAGTTGCAGGGGCCATGAAATACAGAACACCATATTTCCACTTCAAACTGGAGCTGCAAAACCCATGTTGATGCTGTCTAGCACAGATTTGTATGGGTGCACAGACCAGCCTAGTCCAATCCCTACCACACACGTGCCTGCTACACAAAAAATCCTTGCATTTCTGCTGGCATTTGTTCTGATACCAGAACCTCTGGCATGTCCAAACATAATCAATAAAACCAAATAAATTAAACACAGTGCTGCCCTATTTAACTAGCTTAGTAGGCATAATCTCTTACCTGGATTTTTTTCAAAGTTGAATCAAGTGTCTCACCTTTTAGGGTTGGAGGTACAGCCTAGTGTAATCTCACCCAAATCACAGAATATTCTGAGCTGGAAGGGACTCAGAAGGATCACTGAGCCCAACTCTCATGTGAATGGCCCATACAGGGATCAAACCCACAACCTTGGTGTTACCAGCACCATGCTCTCACCAACTCAGGTGAAGTGGTTTGGAACAAAAAGATTTGGTGAGAAAAAGAATAGTAAATTAATTAGTCTTCTTTTCCAGAAACAAAAATAAATCTATCAGAGTTAACATGAAATAACTGAGAATTAAAAAAAAGTTCTGAAGATATAATGGGAAAAATATTTTATCCCAAGGCCAAAGTTCATCAGTTTTCACTTTGATTTATTTATGCAGCAGCACTTTTGGGTATGGTAAAATTACAGAGCAACAGTCTTCTGAAATTTGACAAATTTGTCATGTGAACAGATGGGTTGTAAGAACAGAAGCTCTGAACTGGGATTAAGGATGATTTGGTCTTGAATGATTCCATCTAACTGCTAGTTACAGCTAAAACAGCTAGATATAAACTTAGATTGTTAAACATCTATTATAAATCATTCTGTTCATGATGTTGCTTGTTCAGAAAAACTACATATACTTCTCCATGTAAACTTTCCCCCACTGTTCTGATGCTTTGAAAAAATTATGCTGGACATCAGGTAGGGGAATTAATATTGGGTGACCAGAAAAATGGATGCCTTCCCCTCCTGACATTTCAGCCATCACATTGGGTTATGTCACTTAAATTTAATCATAGCGTGCTACCTTGTACCGTGCTGTTACACCTGATGCAATAAATCACTAAATCCTGTTAGAATCAATCTAGGCTGCAGCACTGCCATCCAACCCCACTGCTTTTGTCACGTTTAAGAGATCCGGCACAAAACTCACGCTGCAGCAGAGGCTCCACTTCATGAGGGTTGGAACAGTGTTTAATTTAAGGATATGGACTAAGGTGATCGAGACTTCACTTTATTTGTTTGTATTTTTATTGAAGAACTCCCGGGACTAGGGTCCTTGACTGCTCCAGGAAAAGTAAGTAGCACTTAGGTGGAATGGGCAACTTGGGGATCCTCATTGCTCTTATGTTTATGAAATCTGTAGTAGGTTTGACCTAAAGCTGAAGCCAAGTGATGTATTCCCATACATGTCTCTAAATAGAACCCTTTGACTTACAAAAACATGTTGTTCTGCTGCATGAACCAGTTCCTGGCTGCACACAGACACGTGTGAAGGAAGCTTACCATGCACCATGTCATTGATCTGTATCTCTGCCTTCTTCATCCAGAGCAATATGAATTTGGTGTACTCAATATGAACCAGTTCATAGGCTACCATTTCCCAGTTTGGTTTTCCAGAGGGCTTCTCTTGGAAATGTCATATATGTGCCTGTGTGTATGTGTGTGCACAGATGTTATTTCAAGTCTAAGAACCTCCAAATCTGTAGAATGACCTAGAAAAGAAAAGTTGATATTTCACAGCAAGCCTAACCAATAATAACTTTGGACTAAAGCATCAAAAAAAAACCCAAAAAACCCTACCACAAACCAACCCACAAAAACTCCACTGGGCTGTGACCACAGCTTCCATAAATAAACCTCCAAACCCAGGCAAGGCAATAAAACTATCATAGCTGGCACTGGGGATTTCTAATAAGAAAAATGACTCAAATGCTAATCTGCTATAGTACTTCATTAATTAGATCTTCAACTTGTAGAGCACAATTTGCAGGAAATACTGTGCAGTTACGTGCAGTAATTTACACAAAGACTGCTTGTCACAATCCATTTGTTTGGCTCATAATTTTCTTCTCTGCTCTGTCTTATTCACTCATTAACTGCTATAACAATTTCCCAGCATGAATCTACTGTAGCTTTCAAACAGTACTTGCACACCTTGAGGTACACAGATACTGCAAATTATGTGGTCAATACAAATCCACTTTATCATATGTCAGTGCAAGGGAATAAAACCTAATTTTTCCCCAAAAATGAGAATCTTTCCCTAAAAAAAAAAAAAATCAAACAAAAATTAGCAGGACAGCCTTTAGAGTCCTAGTTTTTGAGCAAGTAAATGCACTTTCAACCTTACTACGCTGAGTTGTTTCACCACAGATCACAGAGTTACCAACAGAAGCATTAGGAACAGAAAACTTGTTAAAAGTCATCAGTAAGACCAATGAAAAGAAGACCTACTTCTGTCCTTCATTGATCAAGTTCAAGTAACTTTTCCAGATTTAAACAGGAATGATTCAAGTTGCAGAAATTCAGTACACCTTCAGATAGGTATCACTGCAAGGTGATACTTTCCTTGCTTGCCTACACATGCTATTTTTCCATTTCACAGTTGGAAACATAGCATCAGTGTAATGCCACTGACATCTATAATTCCCATTTTAATCACACAGGACCCCAAATCTGTATTACATGTGGCACTAGAGAGAGTTGAGTGTATTCCCAATTAAACCTGAAGATTGACAAAGATGTATGTATTGCTAGTTACAAAAATATATTACTCATCTAAATCTGTCGTGGGATGATTCATGAGCAATTCATTGGTAAGCTATGCAAAAACTGTCCCTTTCAGAGTTCCTTTCTAAATTTAGATTCCACAGCAGTTCACTTTAAAAGAAATATTAAACCAGTGATGAGATGTGGAACATTATTCTTTCAGATAAAAATAAGAGGTTGTCTGGGGATTCTAATTAGTTCAATAAGCTATGAATGAGTATAAGCAACTTTAAATACTGAGAATAATTTTGCGTCCCTGTTCCATTAATTAAGAAATACCTTCAGTTGTAGCTGAACTGAAGAGTCCTGTTAACTGTAACTAATAAGGCCAGGCTACTTTTGATGACAATTGAGACTAGATAAACACATTAGAACTTTTTTCTGCTTTGGAAACAGCAAAGCTTTATCTTCACAGTCTTGCCTCCAGCAATGCTTTACATAATTGCATTTTATAAAATGTCATCAGCTCTTTCAGTGCCTGAGGACCTACTAGGAGGGAATGTCACAGTTCTATATATGTCACACATATTCTGACTACTTGCCAAAATAATAGGAACATCATTAACTTCATTGACTGCGTACGGATCGAGAAGGGTTAAATTGTTCTTTCCACAACTTGACCCCAACAAAAAAGTTTCCAGGAAAACTTTAGTTAGATACAAATTCCCAAATGGACCTCGGTTTTGCCTTAGGACATGTGTTGCAGATCTTGCATAAACTTGTATTTACAGTTGAATGTCAAGGAATTTTATTGTTCCTTAAAACGAGTGTGTGAACAAGCATCTTCTTTCCTTCTGCCTACATGGACCCAAATTAAATATTCCCATTCAACAAGGAAATTGTTTAAATTCAATACTTCTATTGCCAACAAAGTGGGCTACGATATCCTTTACTGGCTAGGTACTTGTACTCTGTAAAGTGGTAAGATCCCTGACGTAACTGGGGTTTATGGGACAGATCATCAAATATTCCATAATGGCCCAAGGTCCCACAGAGAAGCTCTAGTATGAGACTGCAGACTACTACTGTCCTAAGTTTCTAGGTTTCCAATTGTAGAACAGGAGCCCTGGGAGTCTTGGAAGAGGAAGCTTAAAACAGAGCTCTCAGTACTTTTCCATATTTTTAAGGTTAGTTTGGATGCCTTTGCTGGAGAGAGGATATAGCAAATTCTAAAACATCTGTCCCGTGAAAACATATATTTTTCTTCTGGAAAAGGCATTACTTAACACTTTTGGAAGATAATTTTATTATAGTGTTCTTAAATATCTTGCACAAATTTAAATGCAAATGCAAATTGGAGCAAAGTTTTAATTATAAATTGGAATTTTGGGAAAAATATGTAATGATTAATTAATTACTGCATCCTGGTAACACTGTGAAGAAGGTCATGTAGGTAAACAGAGACATTGTAATTCCATATTGTCAGCAGAGTGCAGAGGAAAAAGAACAGGGAAATTATATGTGAGAAAGGAGCCAGAAGAACATATTTAAGTGGCCTTTCATCTCTGGCAGAAAACACGGGGATCTGGGAATTCACCTTAGCAATCTTATCATTAGCTCACAGCCTGTCTAAAATGCACAGCAGACTGAGAAGGAGAACGCACACAACTTACAGAGAAAAACAACATCTTGTTTCATTAAGATCTATGTATTGCCAAAGGACAGTGACATTAAAAAACCAGGAAGATGGCCAAGAGCAGCCCCTATAGCAAGTTTATGGCAAGAGCTTGCAGGTATGTGAGCAGGAGAGAAATTCAGCAAGTAACATCTGCTGCTTTGATTTTGTATTAGGCACTTTCCAGCAAGCCAAATGGATCTGAAAGCCAATGCAAATCATGGTAACTCTGTGGTTTTTCTCTTGGAAAAAAAAAAAAATGAAATCATACCAGGTCAGATAGCCCAACTAATTGAGAATAAAATGGAGGACTAAGTCAGGGAATAAAATAAAAAGAACTTCTCTGATCCTGAATAATACTCTCCAAATGCAGTTCATAAAACAGTGAATAAAGCACATTTTCAGCCTTCTATCCACGCTGCTTCCCAAGGCCAGGTGCCTCATGAATCCAACAGATAAATGTGTGCAAAGAGCTGTTTATTCTCACTGTAATTTTTTTCTTGCTTTTTTTTTAATGTGTTAGAAATGAACACACTGAATGTTGAGATCCAGAATGTTGCTTTCTTTAAATGTTTCATTTGTGAAGCTACGTATCCCCTCAGGGGTCAAAAGCAGCAGCCATTGCCTTTCACCTCACAGGGTGCAGGTCAAATAATCTCCTTTTTCATGTCTCAAACTCAGTCAAAAACTGTGCCTCTCATACTCAAAACATGTGTCTTTCATACTCAGACTACCCCTACTAGTACCAAAAAGCAGATAAGACCCAAAGATGCTGAAAAATGACATATCGATGGTGATAAAGGAGTCAAATACTATAAGCTATTTTTAAGACCAGAAAAAAGAACACCTGGTGAGTGAATATGATGCTATTATGCATTTCCCCAGGGCTGAGACACGGACCAGAGAGGACATTTGGTGAGAAGAATTGGTGGTGAAAATTGCATGGCATTGCAGGGCAGGGAGATCTGCACAGAGGCCAAATGGCCCTCAGCTACTCATCTCAGCCAGCCACTCCTGCCAATAGTGTTGGGTTTTAAAACTCTATCAAAAAAACATAATAAAAAAGATTTTTTAAAAGGGAACAGGGAGAGAATAAACAGCTCAAGCTTATGGCATACATAAATTGCATGAGTCCCATGTCTTTAAACTGCAACAAAAAATGAAAAAAAAAACCAAAAATTAAGAGAATCCAAATGAACAAAAATTAATACTGTGCCAAATGACAATATGTCCACTGCCAAAGGCAAAGAAAGAGCTGATGAATGATAAAACTACAGCAGACAAAATGTAAATCCCTATTTCCCATTCTGAATCTTTTTTAACAAATTATTCATGTCATCAAAAGCAGAGATACCTGTGCTTCCATACTGGCTGATCTACAGGGAGAGCAGATGATGTGTAACAGGACTGAGTAGGATTCAAAACATCATCTTATGTACAGTCATCAGGAAATTGAAGTGTTACTGCTCTTTCTGCTTCTGGTACTATGAAATCCTCAGGGTTCACAGTTGCCTACTAAGCCCTTTGCAATAAATCCTGACCAAGTTTTACCCCTAAATTACGTTTCCATGTCTTTATTATTCTTTTCATTCCCTCTTTTGGTAGCTCAAGTATCACAAGATAGGAACAAAACTTTTTCACGTTGATCTTCTTTCTAGACCCTATGAATCAAACACAAGCACTAAATAAAACAATAGGCTGCTGCTTTCAGCTCCAGCCTCTCCTGCAAACCACTCACTCCTCAGAAGAAGTTAATCTGCCTTTAAAGAGCAGCCTTTTTCATGTAAAAGAGGCAGGTCTGAGTTTATGGCATTGAATTTCAGTTCTGGATGGCAGTGGCTCTGCTACCAAGCTTGTTAGAAATGAAAGCCTGAAGGTTTGATCTTGAACGAAATGAAAGTCTGTAGCAAAGCCTCCATTCATTTAAGGAATACAACCCTCTAGCTGACTTGTTTAATCCATCAATCAATACCTACTGCACTACCTGCTTTCTACGCTTGTAGGAAGAACTTTGCAGATTGGCTGCTCTGACCCTTTCAATATCAGGTTGAAATGTGCAGTATAGCCTGTCTCATCCAACAGGAAGGTTTGCTTAACTTTGAAATATATTCCTCAAGACAACAATATTCAAAAGAAAGCTTATTATCTTAATTGAAAAAGATAAAAAAGAGCATAGGTGTGTTTCCAACATCTCCTACATCCCCTGAAAGATGAAATGTTATATCCAGATTGAGTTATAGCTTTTGGCCTCCATTTGTCTAATGCACTGTGGGAGATAATTCCCCATTCTCTGAATTGTTGTGCTGTACTATAAACTTGGTTTTCATAAAAATTCACCCTGATTGCTAAAACCATTCAAGCTGTCTATGATATCAATGGTACTAATCACATTTCCCCTTTGTGGCCCCTCCTCTCTTTTTCCTCTAAAATCCAAAGAGATGCTTCTATATCAACATTAAATGAACTTGTTTGCTGCCTAGAAGCCAAATTAAATGTGCTCTTTTATACTCAGCACTTGCAGAATAGGGAGAAATAAGAATAAATGAGAGCCATTAATTAAATCTCACAGGGAACCACATTGCAGCAAATGGAAAACAAAACCTATTTTTCCCGTAACTATTATTTTATGCTAAATGCATCATAATTGCTATTCAAAACCAGATTAAGAGTTTGTTTTTCCAACATACACTTTCTTTTTATTTGTAATCAGACAGCAGAACTAAATCTGACTCTGCATTCAAACCTAAACAAGGAGTTTTCAGAGCTGTGGCCATGTCTGTGGTGGCTGCTGTGATTGCAGAGACCCAAAAGCAAGGCTGAGCAGAGTGTGGTATCTTAGGAACCTCCCAGCACAGGCTCTCATATAGGATACCATTCTTGGTGTCATTCTGTGCTCCCAATAATAAACCCTTCCAAATTCTTTGCCTCATGATCCTCTCCGTGATTAAGGAGGGCAATAACCTGCATTTGCTGTACAGGTGCACCCTGTGTCTTGCAAGCAGAGCCTGGGCAAGGGAGTGTGCAAGCCTTAAAGTCTCTTTTAGGTCAGGCCATGGAAAGTTAATTTCCATGCTAAAAGCCCTTCAAGTAAACATGGTTTTAATTTATCCATTTGCAAGACTTCCCATTTCTAATTTACAAAGGTGAATGTTGTTGAAATATTAAAAATGTCAGTTTGTTTTCAGTTATGTATCTGTCCCAGAACACTTTCCCTCCCCCTTAAGTGCTCAGAGAAAAAATCCTAAACATCTTAAAAATCATCCCTTGTGTGGAACAGCTTATTTTTTTAATGAAAAGATAAATCCAAAAAGTTCCAAGTGCACCTTCCTGCATTTTGTTATATTACATGTATATGAAAGCCTTTCTAAGCTCACAAGTCTTTTATGACATAAACTGCAGCAGGCCATATAAAACCAAACACGTGACATCCAGGAAAGCACTGGGAATCACAAATCCTGAAACCACAGCCTGTATTTAGAGACATTTCTCAGCTGGCTTTGGGGCAGCATAACCACATCTGCTCCCTGTACTGGTTAACATTTTACAATCAACTCCCCATCAAAAGCCTGGCATCACTGTGACCTCTCCATTCCTCAGACAAAAACTACAGCTCTCTGCAACCTGCACATCCTTGCTTTGCATCACAGAGGGATTACTAACAGACAGCAGTTGTTCCCCCGTGGGAATGCTCAACCCTTTTAATACTCCTAATCCCTGAAAGGCTCAAGTCAAACTCTAATCAAACAAGAAAGGATCTTTATTACAGGGAGGATCCAAGATGTCCATTCTCAAATTTGAGTGCAGGAAACCAGCAGAGGCCATGCAATCCTCACATACTTGCAATCACAACGAAGGCCTGGCAGTGCCTGTGAATGTCCCAACAGCTGCACAGATGTTATTTCTAGACTGTACTTCCCGTCCCAGTGAGTAGTTAAGCAGTATGATCCTATCCTCCACAGCAAATAAGTTTCAAAGCCAAGTTCTAACAGATGACAGCCCAAATGAGACAAAATCTTCCACTTAATGCACAGAAGAAAGAGACCTCATAGTTTCACAATGACAATAACCCATGAGTAGCCTCTGGAAAATAATGCATGTATACGTGTACACACACAGGTACGGATACTACACCCAACAGAACCTAAAGGGGTTTCCCTGTAACTCAAATTGTTTGTTTCTGTCCCCTCACAAGCACAGGGGATGGGCTTTCCTATTTCCTTAGGTATTGCAACCCAGAACCTTCTTCTGAACCTCTTATTCAACCGCCCTTGATATACTTGACCATGAATTTCTCTAATCCAGTGTGAACTCATATTTATCTTCACTGCTATTTACAGGTGATTCCATGATTTATACTTTGTATTACATTTAGAAATACTTTCTTTGCTTTAAACCTTGTGCTGTCTCGTTCTCCAGTTCAAGTCAAAATTGCTAGTTTTAGAGGCAAGCAAAATTTACACATATACACAGCCTTTTCAAAGACCAGTTATTCTGTTCAGAATACTTTTATTTTACCCACATACAGAAGCCACTCCCTCTCTTTCATCCCAGATACACAACCCCTCTTTTCTACTTCTGTTTTGGGAGGTGATGAGAATCAGAATAGTGTTCTGTATTCCACATGTGAATGTACATCTTTGTGAATGATTCAAAAAGAGACAAAATGCAAATTGTGTTCAACTTCACACAGTAATTTCTAAGACTGTATTTACATTTTGACTACCAAGCAGCTCAGGATTGATATATTCAATTGATATATAATGAACTACCAATGTGTCAAAGTCTTTCTCTGTGTGTGCACCTCATCATTATGTCAGCATTGATGCCTTATTATTTTTCTACTGTGCCTCCTGTATTTTTCTACAATGTTTTACAACCTAGTAACTCAGTGTTGTGAGATTTACATTATAAGAACATTTGTAATTTACTTAATGACTGTCATGGGTTTGGACATGGGCCAATTTTTTTTTTCCACTTCCCCCCCCCCCCAATTGCTATGAGTTGAGACAAGGTCTATGCAGACAAAAGAGACCTGATGTGGGGGGAAATAATATCAGGATTTATTACTTAACAAATAAAAGCTGACTTGCTCTAGTGTAGGTTCTCTCTGAGCTGTAGGAGAGTTTCTTCACTCTTTAATCTTCCATAGACAGCAGGGATTTAGTTTTTCAGTCT
>JAWWLV010000035.1:5855683-5891078 GCA_035041135.1 Platyrinchus mystaceus
AGTGCCATGATCTAGTAATCACAGTGGGGTTGGATCAAGGGTTGGACTTGATGATCTCGGAGGTCTCTTCCAACCCAATTAATTCTATGATTCTATTCTATGATTCTATGTCTGTAGTCCAATAGAAGCAAGAAGAAATGAGCCGTTTGCATTTGATAAAGAAAGGATTCATGAGGATTCATCTCATGGTTATTTCAACAACATCATGAGTTGCCCAGTGTTAAATTCTAGATGTTTTTCCAACAAAGTATGGAAAGTGTTCCTTAGTTGAACAGAAGATTTTTTTTTCTTTCTTCATTTAATAACAAATAAATTAGGAGGAAGCTTTTATTTTCCATCATCTTGACAATTATATCATTGTTTTGCTGGAAATAAGAGCAGTTGGCATTTTCTTCATGCCAACATATGCGTGTGTGAGTTGAATTGTCTCTGAACTACAAGCAATAACAAGACACTCCTTGTGCCAGGAAGCAATTAATGATTGCTCTGCAGCCAGGTTATTCTCATGGGTGAAAGTCCCTGTCATAGAGTCATGTGACAGTTGCAGCTTCTGTACGATGGAAAATTGTCCCTGGAGTAACTGCTTAGTCCCTTTAAGGAGAAGAGACCTGCCCTCTTCAAAATAAATCACCTAATTTTATTAAAAAGAACTGTTTCTCTAACCATATGGAAAGAAAACATCAAAATAAAGGGTGCAACCAGAAGATTGTAAATGGATTACTTGATTTTCCTAATGTTCAAAGGGATTTGAGGGTTAAGACAACTTACCACTCTCGCACAAATTACTTTTTTTGGCAGCTTTCTCTGTCTATAAGAGACTCCAAAATCTGCTGTGAATTTGGATTTACACAAGATCAGCACAAAGCTTTTCCTAGAGGAGCAAAACCTCTTGAGGTACCAGAGAAAACCCTGCAAACACTTCCCCTGTGACATGACAGGAACTTCCAGGCCTCACAGAGGCACCACACGCTCAGAGCAGCAAGCAGAGTAAGGGGGCAGTGGAAGCCTTAAAAAACACTTCTGTTTTCACTAACAGAGTATCAAACTGTCCAAATAACTGTGAGGATAAAAGCCTTTTTTTTTTTTTTCAAAGCCTGATGGAAAGAATTCCCCAAAACTGCACCCAAATGTACAACCATCGTCTCCTACCTCTTTATCAATGTCACTGGAGTTACATAAACATGCCATGTACACTGAATTTCTCATCACTGGTGCCACTTGAAGCATGCCATAACATTTTCCAGCCAAATATATACACGATTCCAACTAATATGCATATACATATAACTCTGGTACACAGTTAATGAGATGCAATTATTCACAGCTGATAAGACTCTTGTTCTGAAACCCTCTACATGAAAGCAAGAAAAATTTGAGTTGCAGAGAGACTTTTCCCTTTCATCAGTACTGTCAATTATAATTCCAACATTATGTAAGAAACAGGAGAAATTGGTTCTGATCTGGCTAAAGGTTAATAAATGCAGTGGTTCAGGGAACTAGAGCAGAAGAATACTAATGGCTCCTGCACCTGGAATGCAGCTTCCCTCTTCATTCTAATTATCTTCTCCCCCATCAGGGCATTTACGATGCATTTGTGCTCAATGCTTTTAGGAAATAACGCAGGCCTTTGGCTTCAATAAGTCAAGTTCAAGTCAAACAGAAGAAACAGGGTGTTAACAAAAGACTGACCCTGTTATCACTACTTATTTGGCATAAAACAATATTGACAGTTCTGTTTCTCCATTCCCATTAAGAAAACAAAACATACCACCACAAATATTTTTTTCTGGTTAACTTACAAATATAATTGTTTATTTTCCTATGTTAATATTTTAGATTTTTCTGTAAGTATTCTAACAACTTCTCATGCACCCACAGGCAACAAAAGATCTGCAGCAATGCTGCATTTCTTGTGAAACTGTGTTCTTGGCAAAACATACAGACAAACTAAACTCAATCAAAATGCTACAGCAAGAGATTTCCTGGCATTGAAGTGGCCAGGAATACACACCATACATTAAATGTCCAATGGGAAAGGCAAGGGAGGGACTTGAGGAATGATGAACCGCTCATCTGTCACAGTGCTGTCAGCAAGTGCAACAAATTATATACAAGACATGCACAGGATGAAAACACGGCTCCTTCCCCCTGTCAGAGTGTCCTCCCTGCAGTGGCCTGGGGTCACCAGTGTCACAGAGCTGACAGTTGGCCCTTGCATCCCTTGCAGCTGGGAGATGAATGATCTCTCCCAGATTCAGCTCACCAAATGACAGTCAACCACCTGCTTTTTGTCGAGTTAGTACCTCATCGAAGAGTGGCAAACTCATCAGGGAAGTCTAGACAACATTTCTGTCATGAAATATGCCACGTCATTTCTTCATTCTCATTTTGGATCTTTAGCTCCATAAATATCATTTCCCCAAAGCAAATTCAGCTCTTCTGGCTGACCCCCTGATTTTGGAAACACAGCCTGCAGCATCAGCTGAATATTTAGTGATTTGTGGAACTTGTTCAGGGGGAACGACACTACTGCAATAACTAAGAACAGTTAAGGTTATAAATGACAAATAAAATGGGGTATCAGAGGGAAAGTCAGTGGAAAGAGTCGGGTTTGGTAAACTGCTTGTCTCCCAGCACTGTCAAGGTGTGTGAGATGGTGCCTTTCAAACCAGGCAACCCTGGGAGGCAGGAGCCCTCTCTCCTTGCTTGTTGCAGCTGTCCCACACCAGCCAGTGACCTGACCAAGGTGGGACTATGGCTGAGGCATCAGCCTACAGCCATCCAACCTCCACTAAGATGCCTGTGCTAGGGGTAGGACTCTCATTTTCTTTATTTGCTTTCTTTTTCCAGGACTGGGAATCCATTCATGCAGCAATGGGAAGGGGATTTTTTTCTTGCAGACAAGACACAGAGAGCATTGACTGCTGCCAGAAGGAAATGATACAGAGAAAACCTGCAGCAGTAGCTGGTGCAGTGGCCAGCACCCCCCACCTGCTCTCAGACCAAAGTCTCACTCCTCAGGACTGAGGAGCTGCCTCCTCCTGTAAGGATGCTTCTGCCAGCACAGGAAGCTGATTACAGAGACAGAGGTACATAAAAAGCAGAATTTAGTGACTCTCAGGAATATTTGCTATCTCTAAGGCCAGGGCAGGATGTCTGAAAGTGGAGCAGTAAATAGGGTCCTGGTGGAGGGTAATGCTGACCTTCAGCCAGAAATGTACATGAATCTACTGCGCAAACAAATATTTACCTCTCCAGAAATTGTTTAAATATAGCTGCAATGTGGAAGCAAACAGCTGTGGGTAGGGGCTACTCAGGAGGAACTTCTGACTCTTGTGGGCACATAATAGGTGTTCTTGCCCTGCAAATGTTTGTGTTAAACCTCTGGAAGGGTTTATGTGGTTAACATGTCAGATACGAAGCTTTAACTCCACATATCCAGTGTTCCTCAGACATTTGGCCAAAGGGTTGCAAGCCTGTGGCCAGTTTATGCAAAACCAAGCTTTACCAGTCACTTGGATCACAGTCCAAACCCTCTGTAGCATGCAGATGTGTTTCAAATGTGCACTAAAAATATTTTCCTTTATTTCTGGACTGAAAAAAACAATCATCTCCCGCCAGTATTTACCTGTTGTGTCAGCTTGTGACCTGCCCCATCCAGCAGCTGGTGTCTGTTGTCTCTGTACCTGAGGTTCTCAGTTGTTATCCCTCCGTACCTTCTACCAGGCATGTGGTGAGAGACAATCACGCACCAAAGTTTACTCCTTGCTGTGAAATTAGTCACCGCTGCCCTTGGCACAGATTCTTCCCTGCACCATAATGTTTAATACAAAGAAAAGATTAATTAAATTTTGTGGAACTGTGGCTCAGGTATCTCACTAGGGACTTGTTTGCTTCTTTTTGTTTAAGCTTTCATTAGTTCACATTAAGTTACATTAGAGTTTGTAGCCACTTTCCCCTTCTTGCAGTCAGCATATCAACTTAGACGCTTTGAGGATTGCAAACAACACAAGGTAATTAGCTCAAGAAATACTTGCTCCCTGCAGGAGTGACTACCTCCTGCCAAAGGAAACCAGAAGCCCTGTGAGCTCTGAGGAGGAGGGCCAGGCTGTGAAGTTCTACTTGTAGGCACATATTCTACAGAGTCAGTACAACATGCATCCCTCTGAGTGAGAAATCCCACTTCTCCCATTGTGGGAAGTGGTGAAAATTACACATACCACGACTTGCATGTTTTAGAAGCCACAAATTCTGCAGACACTTTTGCATGCAGCTGGATGCAGTCACCAGCATTTGGGCTCTGTGTAATACCAAACAGTGTCTTTTAGGCTGAGAAAAAATGAGGACCCAGTTTTTGTGGCTGTGCGTCCCCTGTGGCCCCCTGTTGGTGACACCCATCACCCTGGCCAAGGACTTCCCTTGACTCACTGCTTGTGCTGCTCTGGCACACACACACATACTGCAGAGCAGTGACCTCAGCAGCTCTAACTGACTGGGATGGGAAATAGCTGAGAAAATGTTAATGTAAAGAAATACTTCCTTTCTTAGCCCAAGTACGGCCCATCTGGTTCATGCCAGAGTGCTCCTGAACATGGGCAGGTCAAACAGAAAATCTCTTCAGTCAAAGCACGGCAGAAATACAACTGTTCAGTCATGAGTGTGACAGACCTGCTATGCTGCTCCTACGAACTTGATTGAATGTCTCAGAATCTTTGGGGCTTTCACCACAACTTGAGGGCTCGATGGCAGATGCATTTTCCATCCATCGGCCCAGATGACAGGCCAGAGCCGACGTGGCCTTTTGCACAGGCAGCTCTCCACTTGGGGAGTGCAGGGAAAAACCTGGTTAAAAGAAATAAATAGTTTTAATTTAGGTTTTGCTTTCTTTGTGAAGCCCTTCACCTTCATACCCAGTTCACTGATGGCCTGCACAAGTGTTTGTGTCAGAAGGGTGGGAGCTGAACTTCCCTGGATCAGAGAGGAGCCTTTTATGGTGCTGCTGCTCTTCAGCACCCAAGCCCCAGGCTCTAACCACATATTGCTTCTTTTCACTTGTTTCTTCACTTTCCCCGAATGCTGTCCTCCCGGTTTCTGTTTTGGACACAAGAACCTACTACAGGAGTGCATGACTCCTGCCCTTTTAGGATACTTCATCCACCTCCTTCCCTGCACTCAGACCAGCCTCCCCAAGATACCCCATGAGTTTTTGACACAGCCAACTGGACAACTTCAAAGATGCATCCTGAGTCCCAGCCCTTTCTGAAAAGTTGCAGCTGAGCAGGCCTGGCCAGAGGGCACATGTTGGAAAGAAGGATCATGACGAGTGCTTTGGTTTAGCAGGAATTTCTATCGATTTGCATTTTGGTGGATGGGTTTTTGTTATCTAGCATAACTGAGCAGATGGTTTTCAATATGAGAAATCCATCACATCTACCTGGTGATATGTAGGGAGCACAGATGAATGAGAGCAAGAGACATTATTTAGAAAAGCAAAAAGGGAATCTATCATACTAGAGAGCAACAGAGGAATATGTTTCCAGGATGGTATGTTAATGCAGAGTAGCTATGAAAAATTATTAAAATTTGGTAGAACAGACAGGTTGAGCAAAACTGATGTTATCAGGTTCAATTTCATTTTAGTCACTCAAGGTACTGAATCAGAGTTATTATAACAGCCAGTCAATGGTCTCAATAGTTTTTGCTGCCTGAATGTTTATTCAGTTTCTCAGACTGAGGCAAGAATAGTGAGCAGCTCATGTTAAAGTACAAGGTTATGAGCACATTTTTCATAGGTTATAAAAACTGCATTTGGCAAGCTTCAAGTTGCCACATTGCAAGAGGGAAATTAGAGGGTGGAAATCCGTTTGCAGCTGCATTTTACTCCAGAAGAAACCATGTGGGAAAATACAAGGATTTTAAAATGTCTACTACATGGTACACTCAACAGATAAGACATCCACACTGAGAAAAACTGATTTTCAAAGTTTTTCAGCCTGACACAGAAGTCAATGGAGACAATGGCATCCTCAGTACTGCCTGTGCAATACACACACTTGAGCTGCACACACCAGCTGAACACAAAATCTGACAAGGCCTTTCATACCCACCACTTACTACCTACCCTGGCACTGTCTAAACTGAAAGTTTTTGTTCCTTGTGCAACCTGCCCTATTTTTTTTTTTTTTAACAAGATCTGAATTTAGTGTTAGAAGAAAGAATGTAGTTCATTGTTCACAGCTCAGCTGAGGTATTTCTGCATTGGCACCTGCGTAGACAGTTTCTCTCATAGGTATGAAAGGACATAACATCAAGGATGGCTGAATAGAAACAGATTCTTCTGACGTTTGACTGCAACTAGGACAACCTGATGCTGCCAAGACAACGACAGGTGAGAGCTGTGACCCCCTACATGAGGCTGAAATAGTGTCATGTCCTCTGTGGACAAATCCCAAGGGGGTCCTGCCACCGCCACCTGCTGGTTTTCACCAGGTCTTCATTTCATTAGTTGTTGAAGATTTAACATAAAGGAAAAATGTGTTTGAAAATGGGTGCAAACATAAAGGGCCATGACATACCTGAAGACAATGTTGTCAGAGTCCACTGTATAAATACAGCCCCTAAAAACTTGTGACGCTGTCTCTGTCTGTCAGGATACATCACAGTGCATAGTTCTAGGAGGAGGAGGTCTTACCATCATAGGAGAAAAGGTACTGGGACAAATTAAAAAAAAAAAACTAAAACAAAACAAACAAAAAAAACCTGGAAGAAAAATTAGAATAATTTAAATAAGAATAATTTATTATAAAACTTTTTTCTTAAAAAAACCCCCACACTCAATTTGGTTGAGAGCTAATCATCTTGCTAAGAAATTTGATGCATGTCTTTTTCTTTCCCTCTATACCTCTGAGGATATCAGGGTGCCATGTGTTGAGCAACTTATTCAGGCCTCATTGTATTTTACCTGAAATTATCTTTCACAGGACTGGAAAGGTTTAAGAGAGTTTCCAAAATTAGTTAGGTTGCATTAAGCCATCTTCATTAGTGTAATAAAACGTCAAAGTAGAGAATTTATTCCATCTGTAGCAATTAAAATTTAAATAAATACAAGAATTTAAGTACATCATCCAAATATTTGGGGGCATTATATTACTTTTGGGAGGTGTAACACACCAGCACATTGGGGAATGGAAAGCTGGCTCCTCACACTCAGGAGGTGCAACTGAATCGGATGGCAACACTCTTGAATTCCATGGTGCAGAGCAGGACTGCACTACCCCTCCCAGCATTCAGACCCTGAATCAAACCTGCTGTTCTGCATGTTCTGCAGCATTGTTTATTCAAAATGTAACAGTTTTATTCAGCAGTTGAAAGCATTTATCAGCATAAGGAGGAATTTCTTTTGCGAGCTGTATGGGCTGAAGACTGACTGTTTTCCTTATTTAATGGAGAAATGTGAGTGGGGCACTGCCAGCTCAGATGCTACACTGGTAGCAGCCACCATGTGACTGTTCCATCCCGTCCCCAACACTATCACACTCTGACTGTGCCTCTTTCTGCACTGGGAAACAAGTCTCAGTAGCAAATACAACATCTCACAGTTTCAGTACTCCTGAATCAGAGTCTCTGCTGGGGATTTGTTTTTCCTTTGAAACACCCATTCAATACTTTATTTTCTGCCAGTGGATGGACACATTTGCCAATCTATTGGGTTATCCAGTGACACTGTTCCTCCTGCTCCTCTCTCTCACCTGTCAGTTTAATGGAGAGCTCCATGAAAAGCAGTAGTTTTTTGGCATAGGCTGTGCAGGGAAGGCAATTAAAAATCATCATAATATTAAAATAGGTTTGTCGCCATCTTATACCCACAAAGAGATCTTTAGTTTGATTGGTGGACCATTAAAATGCAGGCCCTTAATGAAGATATAACTCTGGCACAAAGATGGTTTCTGGAGTATGAATCAATTCTTCTGATTAAATCTCCAAAACCATTATTACAGGACTTTTCTTTTTATAACCTAACTCATTAAAAAAATATTTGGATCCCGCTTGTTACAGTTAGCTCAAATTCTCTCATTAAGTCCTCTTGCATGGTAATTTTTCTCATGCTGAAGTTCTTGAGGGGCAACAAAGCTGATTCTTCCAGAGGGCTTTTCCTTTGTGCCCCTTGTAAGGAGGACAGAACTGTTTAGGACAGCTGCTCTGCCCTGTACACAACCAACCAGCTGCAAAAGCAGTGAAAAATGGAGCCAAAAGAGGAAATACTTTCATATTCACGGGTCCCTGAGGGCACTTCAATGAATTCATAGGGGTCATGTGAACAGCAAATGTCACAAGTGTGGTACATTGAAAATACCATGTGGAAAAGTCTTTTAAAAATGATCTAACATGACTTATATAAGGTTAAAAGAAAAGGAAGTTTCTGTGTAAGCTGAGGACAAACCATCCAACAAAGGTCACAAAGACTAGCATTTTCCATGTGCTGCTGTTACTTTCAGGTCCTCAGCTTTAAAAGTGGTACTTTGTGTGCTCACATTGCAAACATTTCCTCAGTATGAACAGCAACATGGTGTCAGTCCTGTCCAGGATTTAGCCTTGCAGGTAATTTCAGAATGAGACCATTTTAAAGGCTTACCTTCATTGTTATATTTTCATCCTAAATGTTGTTGCCTCTAGAGATCTTCTTTGCTTCGTTACTTCTCCCTGTACTTTAAGCTTCTTCTGACAAATGGTCAGATACGGTGAGGTTATGCCAATAGCCTTAAATGTAGGAGAAAAATTAGTAATTTAGTATTTTTAACTATTTTGTTGCTGCAAAGCCAGTTGGTCTCTGCCAGGACTTTAGTGTCTGCTCCATATGAGAAAATGGCATGAGACTAACTCCAGCAAAGGCCTTACTTACAAACTGAAGAGGAGCTGGAGGCAAACCAAAGAGGTGAAGTGACTCGCAAGATCCCATGACATGGTAATGCCAGGGCCAACATTAGAAACCAGTCTTTGAGATTCCCAGTCCTGCAATCTGTTTTGATCTCAACCAGGAATGAAGCAGGACTTTCACAAAATCCTGTTACAGGAAGGCACAAGACTGTATATCTTCACCAGGACATACTAACCACACAGACACTGTCCGGCTCTCCCTGGCACAGGGCACTATCAGGGCCTTACCAACCATTGTCACCTGTCCCCCTAAAAATGATTCCTATTATTGCTGCTAAAATCACTAAATAAGAGTCTCTACTGGGAGCAGTGCAATCACATTAGAGAGAGGATTTGAGAAGCTGTTTCTTTAAAATATGCACACACAGATGCACAAGTGTGCACATGCAAACATATGGCCATGAAAATAACAGCAGCCCTGACTTGGCCTCAACAACAGTCACATTCCCGTTCTGCTCAGGCCCTGCAGTGCCTGGTAAGGACTGTGGTTACACCAGTGTGATGAAACCAGTGGGAACACTTGGCAATTAGAAGGATTTAATTGGTCTTTGTGCAGATCAGTGCAGCCGTTCGTGCACGGGCTGCTGAGCCACAGTTACTCTGCTTGCACACGGGGGTAATAGACTGCAGCTCACTCTGAGTTAATTCGTGTTTAATTCATCATGGGCTGCCTGGGTGTAAATAACTACCTCTCAGCTTTCTATCTAAAATCACGGTGTTTTGTTGTTACAGCATTGAGGCAAATATGGTACAGCTTTGCAATCGTAGAATCATTAAGGTTGCAAAAGACCTCTAAGACCATCGACTCCAACTGTCAAACCAACCTGAAGCTGCAGGCCACGGACAGCAAGAGGGTACAAGTTTCATGCTGCAGATAACCTCACATCCTACTTTCCTCCTAGCCTAAGGAAGAAGAAATGTTTGCACAGAAGTATGCAGAGCTAGCTGGGGAATACACTGATGTGAGCAATGAGCTGGCAACTCAGTTTCATATGCATTTAAATCTACCCACCCACTGTGCTAAGAAATATGTAAAATCACACAAGAAAATAAGACTTACTTTCACCATTGCCTCAATTTCTCCCTAAAAGACCAGTTCTGTTACCTGCATCCAGCTATCCAAAGAAATAAATTTGTGATTTATTTAGACTGCAATGTGAGAGAATTGAAGACGTGCCATTTTCTGAAGGCATCAATATTTAATACCTTTCTTGATAACCTCAACTGTGAGTTTCTCATTCTTTGACTTCAAAGCATTTAGTGGCCTAATCCAGTACATCACATTATATAATCAAACTTTTTTTAATGCTAAACATTATCTCAGAAAGTCCTCATCACGTGGGATGCAATACCACAACATTGAGGCCACAGAATATGTACATCTGTCCACCATCCCTTAAAATACAAAATTCCTGGCCCTAGTCCTGCTCTGTAGATGACCTGATGTTTCTTTGCTACTCCAAACTCACGTGCTTTGAAGGAGATATAAAATGGCCTATCAGATTCAAATATTCAGGCGAAAAAAAATATTAGTGTTTTGAAATGCCAGAAAAATAAATACATGCAAGGAGAAATAATTTAAGCTATCCAAATGTTTTGAGTGCAAAACCAACATCAGAAAAAGAAGGTTATAGATGCCATTATGCTCTGAATACTGAAATCATCTTCTCATTGCAGAATGGCAGTGGAGAAATAAACAAAATGTTAGTTTTTATAGAGACAGGAATAGAAAAGAACATGGAGATTACAATGCCTCTAACTTACACACGGAAATGTGCTGACCATGCAGGTCGGGTTCAAGGTGCAGCTCACACTTCCATGATGTTCTAACAGGGACAGAAATAGAGAAAACTGCTAGGAGTAGATAGAGGGAATGGGAAATAAGAAGGAAGGTGATAATATCAGAGCTGTTTAGTTCAGAGAAGTATAAATATAGTTAAGGTCACATTGGCTGCTCCCATTTGCTGAGATAATAGTGCACCCATGCAAAGGAACAGCAGTGGATTTAAAGGTGAGGAGAAGAGGACCTGATTATCATTCCAGAATTTCTATTTAGGGTAAAAATCTAAATGGACTTGCCATTTGAGATTTGATATTTCATTACAAATAAATAATTTTCTTGGTTGGTTAAGAGCTACTGCTATATGTTCTTGCTAGTGAGAGGCATATTCAAAGAGATTGGCACCATCTTTTTGCAGGATACTTAGAGTTGTCTAGTCCTATAGGAAAGTTTCTCCCATAGCAAAATCCCTCAGCATCATCCCCACCCCTATTTTTAAACATAAGCTCTTCACACACATTTATGTAAAAATAAAATGGGTAACAGGAATTTACATGCACTGCAGCTTTCAGAGCCCATATTAGGAAACACTCACAGGGGCCAAATCAATGTAACAGCAGTTTTGTCTTAGAGGAAAATCAGAGTTATTCTGGTCTTTCTCATTACTACTACTTTTATCCTCTTCAACATATACTAATGGTTCCTCTTTTAAAAGTACAGGAAAGGAATTCAGAGGCATTTCAGCTACAAGGAGAATTATACAACTTGCCACATTTCTCTTGCTAGGCAAGAGGAGGGTAAAATCAGCATCATGATACTGTGATACCACTGCAGCAGCTTTTTCTTTGTTTGGCAAACTTCTCGACTGATAAAACTGTATCATCTCAGAAACTGGCAGTAAAACCTGGCCAAGGTCTCTGTGCTCAGGGGAGAACAAGGGAAATGCTTGTACGGTCCCTACTTAACTTGCTTTTCCCCATGCAGGATGGAAGGAGGCAGCTGCTCATAACCAAGCTTCTGAAGTGCCAAACAGCTTCAGTCCCCAAAGTAATTAGTGGAACTACACAATTCTATAACAAGAGGGTCTGAGACTCAAACCTGGTTAATATTGTATTTTTTTCCCTCTGGAGTTCCATGTTCAGATTTTCTGCTTTTTGTATCTTTCATAGCTCTTTACAGTGTAAATGTTATCTGGTCTTTGAATATGAAGGGGTTCAATGATGTCACTGGATGGGTCATTTCTAACTTGCAGGCTAAGGTCCACTCTAAAAAGACCTTGTGCTTTTGCAATGCAAAGCATTTTTTAAGGATTATTGCTGTTAAATTACAACTGGAGGTGTAATGGAGACCCCTGGAAATTGTCTTTGACCTTACAGTAACCTTGTGCAAACAATATTAATCATTATTATCTTCTATATTACCATCCCGTTGCCTACTGCAAAACTAACAAACTCCAGATTATTGCCATAGTAGAGGAACAATCATCGCTTACATTATAAATACATATTTTAACAAGCAAGATCTGAGCATATTGATCTGAACAGAATGCAGTCAACATCTGTAATGATCATTCTGCTTCAGCTAACTAGTGGCAAATAAATAAATAGTCAATAAACTACCCCCCCAGAAAGCTTTTTTAGGAACTCCTGGCGAGAAAATCCAGAAATCAATGCAGAGACCCTTCAGTGTGTGTTAAACTTCCCTTCTTCAGTGGAAAGGACATGCTGTGCTGTACATGGGGAGATACCTGTTGAAGCAGCCTGCCAAGTGGGAGAAGCATAGCAATGACAGAGGACCACACTATAGACCAATAATGCAATTTGTGGAAGCCACGGTTTGGGTTTTGTACTGCAACAAACCTGCAAGTGGAAGCTGATGCTGTTTGTAAAGCATTGGAAGGAGCAGAGAAACAAGCAGCTACTATGATCAGTGGGAAAACTCACCACAAGTAGTGTGGATGGTGTTTCTATATACAGAGATGAGCAGACTTCAGCAGTTGGCCTTAGAACAGGTGTTTTTGTGTCCAAATTACAGGAGGAAAGTTGTGTTCATACCGGGTGCACTGCTCAGTTCGCGAGGAACACTGCTGGCACTGCCATGCACAATATGTCAGACTTTAAAAGCTTCCATTTCCCAGCCACCACTTAATTTTTTATTTTTTATTTTTTTAGCAAGCAAAGTCTTAGAGGACTGGTAGTTGCCATAGACACACCAGCAAAGACTCAAAAGAATGATATGGGAGAATATGACTATCTTTGAACCGGATCCCAAAGGGAATCAAAGCTGAGGCTGAGATGACTCATAGACACACAGAGAGAAATCAGCTAAACTGGCAGGTAAAGGTGGAGGAACAGCCCTGATGCAAACACTAGCCTGGATACAAACACTATTATCACCTAAAAACAAACATTCAAGTTCACATAAAGATTCAATACCTTGGGCACATCTCATTTGGTTTCTTGAAATGGGGCTGTTTAGATACAAATAGAGCAGGGTCCCTTTAAAAGAGCTTTCTGGCAGAGGACAATAAGCCCAGCAGGTTTTTTCTCATTAAAAACCTCATTAAGGACAGAAGTCTGATTTTATCTCTCTCATATTATCTATGCAGTCATGTTTAATCTTGGGAACAAATAGATGGGACTGTTCTGCTGTGAGACATCTGTGAGCAACCTTTCACCCCATCATTATTTTTATACTCAGCACAAAGCCCCTTTTTCAAAATGATCCTTTGGATTTATATAATGACTTCCATCCCACTGCCTCAAAGAACATTATTCTAATTGCCAAGGGTTTGTTTATGCCCATTTTGAGGAATCAAAGATTTTCATTAGCTGATGAGACATCATGGAAAATGGGGTCCTACAGAACCACTCCAGAGCACAGTGTGAACATCGCTTCTTTAGCTCCCGTGGCCAGGCAAGTGATCAAACCTTAGAAAGGACTTTAATTGCTCCACTAAAACCTCTATTTTGATTTAAGTCTTGATTAACCAAAACAGTAAAAAAGGCTGGGGATACCAAAAGTCATAGAAGATGTGAGACATCAGTGCCATTTTCTCACCCCCTGCTTTGCTCTCCCCCCATCCTCCTCACCTGACCAACTTCCAAGAGCCATGCCAGGAGCTCTCCACTCCTCCAGCTCTTCTCAGGGGCGGCATCATTCTTGGCAGGACACCTCCTTCTCAGGCTGGATGCTGCCTCCACAATGGCCCAAAAAGCTTGTGCATTTCTGCAGCCAAGATCCTCTCCTCGTGCAGGCCCACAGCGCTTCATGCCTCCAATGTGCCTCAGAATATGGGAGAATGATGCCACAGGTGAAGGAACCATCCTTAACTGAGCTCCCACTGCTCCCTCTGCTGAGGAAGCAACTTTCAAAGCATCCTTCTCACACCAAAGGAACTTTGCATAAATTAATTGTCTCCATCCTTTTCAGGAATTAAATTAAACTGGGATCACCAAGCACATCCTGTCAGCTTTAGCTTCAGGTATCTTCACTTCTGGATAATTTCTAACGCAAAGGATGGCTCAAATCAAATCAACGACTAATGGAAAAACAAAGGTAAACCTTCTTCATGGGTGACACTGCATCTTGTCCCATTTAACAACAAAGACAGAGAAGAATGATACCATTGTTCCTTTTCATATCAATTGGCAGAAATTATCTTTATTAGAAAAATGAACTTTTCATATATTTACAATTTTTACATCATGTTATACTTGGCACATGTGTTCTCCTCAAATAGTTATATACATTTCGGTACACACAGACATTCAAGTCCCCCATTCCCTTAATGTTTTTCTACATATTTAACAAAAAAAATGAACACAATACAATTTGTAAGACAACCATAATAATTATATATTTCTCTATCATAAAAAGTTTGAAGCAAACATGTTTTTGTTTTTTTTAAGATATGTTTCAAAATATTTATACAGTATTAGCACTCAGTCATGCACTGGGTTAAAATATGGTCAGGGTGAACTGCAGTGAGACAGTATGTGTTACATAGGAGAGAAGTATGTGGATCCCAGTTCCTTCACGCTGCACTGGGTGCTCTTGGTAGCTTCAGCTACCACCAGGATCTCCAAGGCAGGGGCAGAAGGGTGCAGGGGTAGCCAGGTGTACCTGTATCTGCACAACACCACAGTAAAAACTGTGTGCACAGACACCTGCGTGTTAAAATTCATTTCACTTTGCTAAATCTACCTAATAAAACAGGCAGTAATTGGAATGTCAAAACTAGATTTTAAATATTCTCTTTTTCCCCAAACCCTTCCTTTTGAAGAATCCATTAGACTGTGAATTTACAATGAAATTCTGGATTCTCTTAAAAATTAATTATTTTATGCTTGATTCCATTTCAACAATATTCTTTTATTTCTACTCTAACATCCTGATTTATTTCCCCAGGTGTTAACAGCTCTTCAAACCTCTCCTATTCTTTGTTAGCAACTGGAAATTTGTGACTTACCCTTTGGTTTGAAATATGACACTTCTGAGGGTGTTACAGTAAATTGCACTAGTAAATAACAGATGTGATAGGCTTTTTAATTTATTGCGTACAGTTTTAGGTTAGTGCTCCCTGTAACCAGTACAAATTATTACAATTGGAGTTCTTTTCCTCCATCAGAAAAAGAGCACTGTTCCAACTGCACTAATAACTAATTTTCTTTGTAGCAAAAGCCCAAGTTAATATTGTGAATTCTTATTTTCTTAGTTGCATTTCATTTTTCATAGTTCAACTGCAAATAACTTTTAATCAACCTCAAAACAGCAATACATCACTTGAAACTGTTAATAAATGATTGCAGAATCTTTGTCACAATGCTGGATTTGTCTTGCCCCTCAATCACCCCAAAAACTTTATACATATACATATATATATAAAGCTTATATATATAGCTTATATATATAGACATGTATATATACAAAGACTAATCAGGACAACACATTAAATTGACATTATTCAAGTAAACAGGTAAAAATGTTTTTTAAAGTGTAATTTGAGATTTTAAAATATTTCTGGTGAGTTTTGTTTAGCAGCACAGAAATATTAGTTTTTCATCTAAGTCCACAAAAATCCTTAAACAGGATGAAAGGAAGCACAAAACACCCTTCAGGTTTAGTGTAAATTGGAATCTGATGAACTAAACATTAACTCACAGGTGAAGCGCTTCTGAGAACCTGGAATGTATGGATGCAAATTTTGCATAAAAAATGGAGTACTTAGTTAAGAATCAGGTAGGAGTTTGCCTAACACATTAATGAATTCTGTTTGTACCTTCTGGTTTCAACAGGGAAGGCACGAGATACACTGTGAATGTGGGTGTGAGGTGTGAAGACAGAGGGATCAAGCTGTTCTTCATCAGTGCAAAAGGGAGGTTCTGAAATGAGTAAGACTATTTCAAAATATTATACCTTCTATCAAGAATAAACTGCAAAGTTCTTATTGAAACTGCACTAGTTTCCTTCCTACCTGCACACAATTTTCTGTGATGCAATTTCCATACCTTTCCAACATGAGGTTTGTTTGGGGACTTTAAAATCTGAGTGTGAACTGCAATAAGGATCTGCTCTCCCATCACTCACTCACACATCCCTATTTAAGTCAAAAGGTGTTTTGCCTAAGTTTGGAATCCAGACCAAGGCCAGGTAAAAATGAGCTAAGCAAAAATTTTCTTCTTGCAGATGAAGAACTTGAAACCAAGTTCTTCTCCAAGACACACTTGCAATAAACAAAGACAAAACCTGACCCTACAGAACTTACTGTTTCTTGGTTAAGGTGGAAAGAATCAAAACTCTCCCTTTCAAAAAATTACTTCCAACAAATGATTCCAAGCTTTTTTTTTTTTTCCTGTCATAAGTTTTAGTTAGAGAAATACAAACTTAGAAAAGCAGCCAAATAACACAAAGTGAAAATCTCCACATCACCAGCAAGCTCAAAAGCCTGTGCACTCAGAGAAGTGATTCTGCCTTAAACACCACTGCTAAACCCTGTCTCTGCATGCAAAACTGATTTTGGAAACTGCCCAGTCTGCATGGGAGGATACAGGGGCGGCCACTGGTGCACACAGCAACTGGGCTTTCCTGGGAATCTGGTTCTTGAGCTATCCTTCCTGAACGTGGTTCAGGATCAGATGTGGATCACATAAGCTGACACTGAGTTTTAAAGTCCAACAGATACTCTCTGGTCAAGATTTTTCCAAACAGTATGAGAAGAAATCTTTTTCCTATGGCTTTGTTATTTATAGTGACCATCAATTCCAGCTCTTTTGGACAGAAACTCTCCTCTGACATGTTTCCATGTGTCCTAGCACAAAGCAATCCTGATCCCAGCGAGTCCTTTAGCCCCTTCTGTAATAGGCATCAAACAACTGCAATAAGTGCTGCTAGAGGGTTTGTAGATTTGGGAGGTTTGGGAAGGAGAGAAGACAATCACTTAAAATAAAGCAGTGCTGAAATGTGTCCCATAGCTCTGGGAGATTACTCACACATGACTGGGTTGGGAAGTGTATGCACGCACGCCTGGGTATACTGTATATATATTTAGGTTAACAAGTTTAAACTATTAATAAACAGTTTCTTATGGTATTTGGTAATTAAAATATCAGGCTTATGTCATTCAAAATAGTGCAACCTACATAGCAATATACAGGAAAATTACACACATTGTTCCTATTACCATTAATATGCTTGTGCATATCAAGATGACAGGATACCCTTTTCCATAAGATTAACTTTTTGCATATTTAATTGTATTCTTTGGCCCATTTTCCTGTGAAACCTCGTATGAAAGCAAAGACTTTGGCTTTAAAAGAAAAAGAAAACTCCATTTTTTTCAGTAACTTTCAGAAACTTAAATAGAATTCAAATTAGTTAAAAATTATCATCTCCTCCAGAAACTGCACACCCAGCAGCCTGTTACAACCCCCCCCCATAGTGTGGCTAACTGTGAACCTCCAATTTCTTTTTATTTTCACTTTTGAAGATCATTTACACTTCAAATGTTGCACAAAATTGTCCTTGACTCCACTAATCTTGTCCCAACTGGGAACAAGGAAGGTCTCCTTCCCCAGTGGCATGGAAAGGCAGAGCAACCTCGTGAGGGCTTCGACTGCATCACTACTAGTCCGAGTTCAGGGTTTGCAATGTGAAACAGAAGCCAAAATACATTTCCAAAAGGTTTTTGCCATTAAACACCATTATTAAACAGGCTCAAGGAAAAAATTATCAGACAAAAGAATCCTGTAGTAATGATGTAACACAAATCTCTTCAGAATGGTCATTCTTATGTACTGCAATGCACAAAACGAATTTAAAAATGTATTCTCATAATGCATTTGCTGAGAAAAACATATCATTTCTTCTAAAAGTACTAGAAGTGCAAAACAAGACATTCTCCATTAAAATTTCATGTCACTGTAAATATTGTCATTTTCCCACATTAAAGCTTAGTACCATTTCTGAGAAGTGAGGAAACCTTCTTCAATTCCCAAGCAAAGTATCATCTCACTTGGAACTTTACAGTGCACTGAATAAGTATCACAATATTTACTGGTATTTATTTTCACAGTTTTATATCGTGCACAGAAATATAATTTTTGAAATATATTAGTGAAAACAAATACTAATACAAAAGGGAAAGGACAAAACATCTAGGAGTATAACTGCTTATCACCACTACTTTTTAAGAGTTGGAGAGTCAAAACCATCTCTCTTTTAAATATGTAATACTATATTTAGTGTGGTTATCTATTAATAAAGGTATTGCATGACAATGTTACAGCATGGTTATATTCTCTACTAATTTAGCCTTGTTTTCAATACAGGTAAAGAATTAAGCAAAAGGAGTAAAAATTGTCATTTAAGCGCAAAACAACAAAAACCTGGTAAATAGTGAGGTAACTTATTTTTACTTATATTATTTCTGGTTCTTAAATTATAGATATGACAAAATCATCACAAAATCATCAGTGGATTCTTACAGCTTTTAGAATGGCAGTTATTAAAAAAAAAATCCAGTTTCAACTACAGCAGATACATTCTGCAGTATGTAACAAAAAAGCTCATGAACCCACAAGAAGAACTAAGTGCATTTTCACTGCATTGCAGGGAGATGCACACCTGTATTCCTGACTTCCAAAGTTGCAGGACTTTGGAAGAGCACATATTTTTAGAGAGCATACTCTACACACAGGGTGGGAGAAGCAGGGGGAAAAAAAAAACCAAACAACTAAAAGCTTGAGTGAGGAAAATAAATGAGGAGCTTATTTACAGAGAGTGCAGTAACCCTCCCCAGCAGGGTGGGGAGAAGCAAGGCAGGATTGCTGCTCCCACTGAGCAGGGTGACAGACACCAGAGAGCACAACCAACCACCTCCCCATCCCACAGACACTGCTGCAACACTGGAATGAGGGTGGACATGGCATTATTTCCACAATGGAAGCTGAGCATCGACAGGAATTTTACACTTTGTACAGTGTGTGCACATCAGACAAAGACTGATCAGAGCAATGCAAGACACAGGACGGTCCTGAGGCTGCTCCCATTTAACCACAGCTTCACAGGTGACTCCAGCCTTTCCTCTCTCACACCATGTACCTGTCTGTACTGACATCTACATCCACAAATACACAGCTGTGATTAAACTGAGCTCCCTCAGTGACAGCAAACGCTAACATGTTGCTAATACATTGAAATAAGACAGTACAGGTGAGTTTGGGCAGGGAAATGACTCATATTGTAAGTCATACTTTAAAAGGCCTTTATGTTCTTTCAGAAGTTCCTTCAGCACTGCTATGTTTGGAAGGCTCAGCTCTCTACAGGAGGTAAGTTTAGATTAAAAAAAAAACCCACAAACAACAACACAGCAAACAACTTAAGTGTATCACTAGAAAACTATTTTTACGTTGCAAACCAGATTGCCTTACACAGGAAAGGTATCTGCTTTAAAAGGACTTTTGAGCTAAGACAGGACTAGAGCTGGGAAAAGTTAGTAAGGGAATATATGACATTCCATCTTGAAAGAAGCACATGATGTGATGATTAACACTTGACACAATTTAGTCAAGCCACAGATAGTTACTCTTTATATTAATAAGGAGGGGATTTTGCCATAAAAGTTCTGTTCACTAGGTTTTATATATCAAACATCTTAAATGCAATGTAAAAAAATAAAAAGATCCACCTCTTGAATTCTTCCTAAATCCAAGCTTAGATTTGTGACACCATTTCTGTTCTACATCAATAAACTCAGCAAGGGAGGGAACAGTACCAAAACTTTCCCCATCACTGAAGTACATATGCTACACTGCAGAAATACAGAAATAGCAAGTTATTCCACAAGGAATAGATTCTGACAGTTTTATCTCAGGCTGGATAGTCACATGGTATAAAGCAAACAATGATCCTGACCAGGGAATAGGACAAACCTCACAAACAACTACTTGCTTGAGCACAGGAACCTATACACACCTCCAAGGTTGAACTGGTACTCACTTGCAGATTTAACTGGTATATTTTTGAGGCTGGGGATAAATAGACTATTGATTTTCTAAGCCCGCCTAATTGAGGTGTCTAAGTTAGGAACCTATACTTTCTAAAAAGTCAACATAGAGAGGTAACATCTTTCTGGACACATCCCACACATATGTGCTCCCAAGCTTTCAGTCCTCTGAACTTCCATCCAGAGGCAGTTTGCTTTCTCTCTCTCTCTCTCTCTCTCTCTCTCTCTCTCTCTCCCCACTGGCCACAGAAAGAGCTCAGCCTTCTGGCACAGAAACTCAAAGCTACACACACAGCTCTAGCTTTTGCTTCATTTAAAACTATGTAAAAAAAGATTTATTTTCACCAGGAAAAATAAACCACACCTGATTTCCCTTGTGAGCCTTATATCACCTCTTAAGTGTTCCTGAAAGATCATAAAGAGACATGTATTTATGAGATGCTGCCAAAACACAGTGAGCTGGCGGTGATTTCATTTCTGTTTGTCCACAGCACTCTTTTTCCTAACCAAGCTTCTTAGATAGCAGAATAATGAAGTCTTAGCAAAAGCTGCAAAAACATTAAATTAAATTTTCTGAAAATGCAAAATCTCTTAATTTTCCTTAATTTTATCTTATATATTAAAATACCTTATTACCATGCGTTTAAATTAGTGGGTGGCTACACTGCTCTAAGAAACACAAGCAGAACACAAAATCCATTTGAAAGAAAAAAGGAAAATTTACTGTGGTGAAAAGGGAAAGACAAAAACATGAAGAAATTCTACAATATCTTTAAAAGAGAAAGAGAGCAAGAGGCAGGTATGTCTATGTAGCTGTTTTTACCTCCATGTACCTACTGCATTCCTCAGCAATTCAATATCCTGCCTCCATAAAAGGTGTCGTCCAGGAGCAGTGTAACACTACAGGACATGCTACTAAGAATGGCCCATATCATTTACAGCCTGATTCAGTTCCAGCTGGAGTCACAGGAAATCTTGGTGATAGGAATGACCAACAAACTGCTAGAGCTGTAATCAGGAAAATGTAACAAGTCACCAGCACCATCCAGAAAGGTACAGAAAGGATGGCCACTTATGCAGGAAGATTCTTTTCTCCTCTTCAAGTATAGCAGCAGCTAGAGTGAGAGAGAGGGAAATACAGAAAGTCTTGATCTCAGTTTAATTGAAAGTCAGCGCAAATATATCAACAAAGCTCAGGCAAAATTCCGAATTCCACGCATTCTACGGCTGAGCCTCACAAGCTGTGGCTTGTGGCTCTACTGTTGAAGATTTTCCTTCAACTTCTCAGCTGCTTCTTCTTTACACATAAACATCTGCAACCAGCTACTGCCTACAGCTCTACACTTTATCCTCTCCTTCCCCTTTTACTGACTCATACTTATGCCAAGATCAAAACAACAAATGCATGCAGACTCCCTCTACTTTCATTATCTGGTGGGTTTTTTCCCTCCTTTAAGGCAGCACCTTTTATTTCCATGTGAACAACTGCTGTGCAACATTATCAACATGTCTCTTTAATTTGGTTTAGGGAAGGTGGTTGTATTGCATATTACAATTAATAATAATAAATCTCTGTAGTCACCAGATATCTGCTCAAATCAGAAAAAGCAAACACTGCAATATATTTCACTATAACTAATTTGCTTGTACATCTCACAGAAGGATAAACCCACCTGGGTTGAGGATGTTTACAATTGAATCTCAAGAGTTTATAGAGTTTAAATTAGAAAGAGTAACTGGGAATTTTTCTTTCCCATAACTTCACATAGAGTACTTGTATATATACTGAATTAGGTGTGTCTGGCTGGATAGAGATGATGATACAAAAGACTTGTAGCGACCAACAAATATTTTGAGAGCTTTATGATGGTACAAAAGACAAGAGCCACCACTGAATTTTATGACTGGTAAAATGCTCAACAATTTCCATGGCAGTTTTTGGCATGACATCAGCAAATATCACATCTGCTGAAATACAGCAGACTTTAGTAAATAAACTATGATTTGGACCGGATATTGAAATTTGCCTGAAATATTTTTATTACACTGATTACAGCATTATTTATGCCTTCAGTGAAATTGTTTTCCTGCAGACCTAAGACAAACATGTCTATGTCTTTGGGAAAAGGTTTGGGTTCATGACAAGTAGTGTTCATCCCATAGACACCACCCTAGCCCTGCTCAGCTCATATGACTATCCCTAAGAAATATGCATGGCAGGTAAGGAACTTCTGTTTATTAAAATTGCCTCCAGTGAGGAACCAGAAAGCATCCCATGTGAATCAGGGCCAATAATTATGACCAGATGCTGAATAAAGAAGACTCAAAACATATTTTTACATGCACAGTGAACAGATACCCATAGATATGCTTTCTGAACACATTTATGATAAAGCATACTGAGATTTCTGGAAGCTGGAAAGAGACTCAGAAGCCCAAACCTCATTACATTTCATTCCTTAAAAATATCCTTCACCAGCACGGTGAACTCACAAATACATTTGCAAGTACCAAGAACTCATTCTGGACTGTTTGGTAGTCAAAGTCAGCTTGAATCTTCTCAATAATAATAATAATAATAATAATAATTAAAAAAAAGGTGTAAACAATTCAAAAAGCTTTATTTGGCTGTCCCTATACATCATTTATATTATCTCCCATTTGCAACTCTGCTCTGCAGTATGCTGTTCCAAATTAAACACCTTGCATACTGCACCTATGGCATGCAGATACTTCAATTGCAGCTGACAGGCACAATTCTGCTGAAAAGAGTTTCAGTTTGGAGAAAAGTTTGGGTAATATTCACTTTTTCCAATTCACAGTGGTAATTGTTTCCCTGCTCACTGTTCTTCAGTGAAATGGAGGGAATAATGCTTGAATAATCTAAATTTCCTCTACACAAAAAATCCTAAAGCAATTTGCAGAGTAGCAGGAGAATGGGAGAGCACCACCCAGTGCAACACTTTCAGTAGTCAGATATATAAGCAATTATATTTACTTCTTCAGTTTAAATTAAATTTACAGCTGTATATTCTGTTCCTGAAAGGCTTCCTCTCTTCTCTTTCACGCTCCCTCATGGTTAAAATCTAGTGGGGTTTTTTTTCCAGTGAGGGTAAGGAGGGGTGTGTAGCAGACATTTTATTTGTGAAAAATCTGATTGATGTTTACTAAATGGAAAAGTCATTTAACAATGCACCCCTGTAACGTGAATATCTTTATATATCAGTTAGTGATAATAAACATACTATTACTTAGTTAAGTGTGTATATATTCAGTTTATATAACAGACTTGATTGGAGAGGTTAAAAAAATGGTCTGAAGTTCAACAAATGTGCACAATATTCTGGAAGGAAGAAGTCCTTCTGAAGGTGTTAATCCTTTGCTGTGTATGCAAATAAATGGTATTGCACTCCTCACTGATTACACTGAACTTATGGCTGTCGGTGTTTGATACTATATTAACAGCTTTAATACTATTAATATACAATTAATTAGTTGTGACTAATACACTATGAACAAAGAACTACAGTGGGTTGGGATTTGTTTTGGGAAGTGAAAGAATAAAAGAAATACTATACAGCCCTGAGTAATCACCAGTAAGGGGCAAATGCAAACTTACGTACACATTAGGCCTCAAGGTTACTAATAAAGTCCACAGCTCCATAGTAAGTGCCATATAGTGATATCTAAAAATATATACTCTGGATTAGGCAGCTGTGAATTTCTGACAAGATTACTGCAAACTTTTCAATGAACTTTGTAATGGTAAGTGCATGTGCAATATAAGAAAAGCATTTGTACATGAACGTTAACCAATATCCATGGGGCTTCCTTTTGGTACACAGCAGTTCACATGTCTGGGGCTACTGCCTTCCCATCTATTGTCTGTCAGTCTAGAATGAACATACTAATTTTGTGCTAAAACACTGTATTTTATTTATTAAGGTCCTGGGATGTGTTTTGGGGTTTTTTTTTAATTATTACTTGGCTTTGAAAATTATTATGAAGTTAACATATATTTTTGAAAGTCTAGCTTTCTGTTCTCTTTTAGAGTCTTACTTTTGAATCTGTGCAAATGCATTCCTAATTCTTGTTGTCTGTGTCATACTACATGCATACCATATTGCTTATCCAGTACTAGAAAATCATTAAACATTTCTAAGGACAAAAGTACATTGAATGATACTTAGCAACATAAATTAGAATAACCGAAATAGTAAAAGAATTAGATACAAAACAGCATAGTTGCCAACATATATTGGGGCTATTTCAGTACAACGTGCCATTTATATATATAGCATATATAAATGGCTAATTTTTATTCTTTTCAACAAGACATATTTTAAAAGGATAGTTAAGAGCATACCAGTTTACCTATTCATGTACAGAAGTACATTGGGAAAGGGAGAGGTTTACGTATCATTTACCAGAGCAGGATACTGTAAAAGGATAAATTCTCCCTCTAAGATGGTGGCAACTATTCTTTCCCTATAGATAAAGTGTTCATGGAAAATTTAAACATCTGATTCAATGCTAGGCCTTTTCTTATACACACGTGTATTGCTACAGGAATTTAAAACCCTTGGAGTTGTGTACAAGCTATTCCTATTTGCAACATAAGGCAAAACATGCTCTGAAATGTACATGTCATTATGGATCCGACCATCCCTGGAAGAGTATGATGCTGTAGACTGTATGGATGACCTTAAATAATTATCATTTCTTCCTCTTGTTGGCAATGAATGTTTATAAAGATCAGCTGGACTTCGCCTAAGAGATAAGTGCTGGTCATCACGATACGAGTGCAGAAAGGGATTGTCATCCGAGTGAACAGCATACAGGGACTTGCTCCTCTTACTGTCCTCTAGAGCATGAGTTAAAAGTGAGGCCTTGTTGCTCAACAGTTTGCTTGAGGGAACACTAAACATGCTTGCATATGGACTACTTTGAAGAAATTTCTCTCTTTCTTTCAAGCTTATACTACGAGAAGGTCTTCCAATATCAATTTCCCTGGACTTATCAGCGATATTATCAAAAGAGTGTTGCCTGCTAATCCTCAATTTATTTTTTTTATGATATTGCAGAGCATTACTTGTTGACCAAGTACGCTCATATATTTCTTCAGGAAGTGATAAGTTCGTTGTGTCCTGCAGCATCTGATCTTCGTCAATATCATAGAGGTTCCCCATCCGCAAGCAAGCATCGCATTTATAGGGAGATCTGGTCGTATAGTGTCCCGCATAAGTGGGCAAATTGGAAAGACAGCTCCTGCAGTGGGTGGAATTCTGTCTGTATCTATCATCAGCTAGGGAAGCATTTTTCTCTTTTAGAGTGTAGTGCTTTGCATAAAGTTTATACTGGTCATTGTTTGGAAGACTGTCTTCATTATGCATTGGAGTCCTGTTAGCATGCTCGGCTTTCCTGTAGTTGTCATTGTGATCTTGGTAAACATCAGGAAACTCCACAGTTTCTGGAAGGACAATGTTTTCGATGTACTGAGGTGTGTCCAAGCGGAATCCTGGCTCCTTGTCAGCATCAATGGTGTAGATTTTATCCCGTGGAGAGCTCTGTTTGGTTTTTAGATATGTCAGTTCCACTTCACTACAGTCTTTTGGGTATTTTGATGCTACTGTCCTTTTTTTGAAGTTGTCCTTGGTTTTGTGGTGCTTGTTGTTGTTTTCAGCTTCCATATGGCAAGTAGCTCGGCTTGATGTCTCTGACACATCTGAATGGACAATCTCTTCAGGAAGGTATCTTTGGCTTTTCACTGAAAGCTGCCTGTTTTCCTCTGACCCGTCATCCCTCTGGGAACCTTGGCTCTGACGTACAGATTCTTGACGTAAAGACTCAACAGATTTCCTCCAAAGCTGCCTAGGTCTGGAGTTCACTTTTGCTTCTGTTGTTACTGCAACCTCTACCGTGTTTGGATTGGATTCATTCAGCGTGAGGGGATGCTGACCTTGGAAAACATAGTTGTTCAGATTGTCCTTGTGTCGATTGCCAGGAAGTGTCTGCAGTTCACTTATGTTGTCACCAAAAAAGTTGTCCTTTGTCTGAAAGGATCTGTTATCAGCAAATATCAAGTTACCCTTATCCATGACCATGTCCATAATCAAAGAACCCCTCTGAATAAAATCAGCTGTTCTTTTGGGGGAGTCAATTCTCGAGGGGTTGATATTGGTCATGTTTTTCGCTGTTCGCAGCAGTTTTAACATGTTGGTTTGTGAATTGGTCAAACTAAAGTCGGGAGATTTCTTTTTCTCTTCAATGTGTACTCCATGAATGCAGCTGTAAATACCCTGTAATATGAATAATATAAAACAAATTAAATCACTAGGTGTAAATTTAAAAAACTTTCATTCTATTTTTAATTAGCAATAAAGAAAAATTAAACATTGCTTATCTAATTACTGGAAAGATTAAAAGTACATCTCTATCTTTTTATAATTTCCTTACATTGATATGGAAGAGTATTTTCTGCTACATCTGTTGGAATTACAAAGGAGTAAAATTGCCAGTATTTCCCAAACCAGTGGCCTCTGATGGCCTCCCCAGCTTATTCCAGAAAACAAGATTAGAAGGGACCCCAAAAGGTTCCCCAGTCTCATCATAAAAAGAAACTAAGCTTCACTAATGGATATTCTCTTTTTTTAAAACCAGTGAACAAGTTTTCCCTCTAAACAAGCTTGTCATTGGGCTATTTTACTGGTGGTTAAGGTGCTCTTCAATTGCACTGAACTAAAAAGGCTTCCAGTCTTATTTTAACTTTTCTGTTTCCTATCTCAGTACATATGAAAAAACCCCAGCTCTTCCTAAAGCCTGATTTTGAGTTCATTTTGAGCAAAAGGCTAAAGCCCATCTTCTAACTCCAACCTCTTTGGTCACTCTTGTGAGTTCAATTGACATTTCCAACCCTCTGAACTGGCAATTCTATTTAATTTACCTTTGAAATAAGTACTTTTCACCCCCCTGAATTACCTAGGAGAATTTCATCTGTAAAAGGCCAAAAATATAAAGTTCAAATGTGCAGGTTAAGGTGTATACAGTTTCTAGACAATCTCCAACAGAGTAGGGGAGAGTATTTTTCATGCAGTTCCAAAATGGTTCAATCCACTCAACAGGGTAATTTCAGCACATTTTAAAGCAATTAGGCATTTTAGTATAATTTTCAGTTCTTCTCAGCTATATAGAAAATCCAGCAAAGTCAATTACTGAATAAAAGTACTATGTGATAAAAATATATAAAGACAAACCCCAACTAATTTGTCAAAAATATAAGGACAAGCACACATTTTCCTTTTTTTTTTTTTTTTTTTCCCCAAGTATCAGTTTTTTGGATATATGAAACCCCTTTGGATCTGCTAAAGTTATCACTAAAACCTGCCTTAGTGTCTAACCAAACATAAATGATACTTGTTTTTGACCTCTTCTCATATGGTTTATTTAAGTTTGCTATCAAGAAAAGCTTATCAAAATATTCCACTATATTTTATAACTTTAAATCCTCTTGCTTAAAAAATGCACAAAGCTGAGAGCTAATGTCTCTTATCAAATAAGTATTTATTTTATCTGGATTTTTATGTGGAAATTAATCCATTTTCTGCATCTGAGCTCTACCACTTCTTCATCAAAATTACCCCTTAATGTATTTGTTTTCAGCATTAGATTACTGATTATCCTGGCACATCTGATATTTCATACCCTAAATAATCCAATGGATAAAGACTTCCCAGGGAGTACAAGTACATTTTAAGCCTACTGACTACTCCAGAGCATCACACTGATGCTTTAACACGTATGTGAATTGTTCAGGTGGGAATAAAAGAAAAGATAATGTTTTAGGGAGGCAGTGTTTATTCTGTCTGTTGCCTAAAGGGGAAAAATGAAAGTAGTACTGACCCTGCTGATTGAGAACAGCAATCCCGGCCTATCTGAGCAGACTCCAGTGAAGCAGAATCTAAGCTTCCAGTAAAACAAGTGCTCCCAGACAAAGGTTATCAAACTGAGTGCCATGGCTGCTGCAAGCATGTAAAACACTCCTGCCATATTGTCGATGTCCAGCTGGCTGCTCATGACTTCATTCTTCTCATTGTGACAAATGCCAGTCAGCCACAGGGTTTCCAACTCTTCCATTTCCCCTGGGGAGAGCAAGGAGTCAAACAAGTTAAAAAATGCAAAAATCACTGCTTGCAGTATTCGAAAGTCTTTGCAAGTTTAAAAATACAGCACCATTTAATGCTTTATTTGTGGAGCACTGTAGACTTATCTACTCAGGAGCTGCAAATATAGCAGATTTCAATTCACAGCACCCTACTTTCAGATGTCCTCAGATTTCATAAATTACGTGGGAAGCTGGCTGCTCTAGAAAGCAGGATCTCTGGTTTGGATAGAACTTTCTTCTGCTTGCTATAACTAGTAGCACTTTTTTCAGAGAGTGGAACTGAGCTAGGAATGGAGTTTAGTAAAGAGCTGGGACAGGCTGTGGTGATCAGACAGAGCTCAGTCAGACGAGCATCCTGACACTCAGCCAGACCCTTTCATGTCCCCCTCTCCATTGTTCTAGACTTGATCATCTCCGATCCACTCTGACCCTTCTCTTTGGCCATTCCCTTTAATGACACAAGATAAATTTCACATGTTCTCACAGTCCTTTAAAATGTGCTGTGAGAAGTTTGTTTAACAGCCACTAACCAGATACACTACTGGAATTAGCATTATCTTTCCAATGCAGTTCTTCTCCTGGGTTTCTGTCTCACTTCATTTTGCTTTCCCCCAGAGACCTGGGTGATGCAGTAACTGCACCCACATGCTCCCAGTCCTCTCATGGTGCCCTGAACACCTCCCTCTACTCCCTCCTGGCCCTGTGGGTCACTTGTATTTATTTCACTGATGAGATCTGGCCTCAGATAAAGGACACTATCACTTAGCTGTGGTTGCTACTGCCAACACAGACAAAGGGTGCAAGAAACTGCCATTGTTCCTGCCAAACTTTTTTTATAGTGCATGATTTATTCAAGTATTTAGTGTTGTTCTTAGTGGAGCACTGATGGGCATACAGACCTTTTTGCTCTCTTGGGGATATAGACTGCTGAGAAGTTATAATTTTTAATGTCAAAAACTTCACTGTTTCTGGAAAATACAGCAGGCAATACAGAGGGCCAGAAAGTACAGTATTAACTATTTAAGATATGGCTTCAATCTGGGGGAAGAATGGTACAGATCCCCAATCCTTACGCAGTGACTAGGGAATACATTTTCAGTATTATAATCCATAAACCATTGGAGAAAATATCCAAAAAAAATGGCTACCAGCTATATTGACATTTCAGCTACCTTCAAGCTAGACTAGAAGATCAATGACCTGCTGTGCAAAAGCATTTTGCAGGATAGAGTGCCAGGGCAACAGGAAAGCTGCAGCCCACAGATAATCTGGATGTGTGAGTTCCAACTGGAAGTGGAACACAAGACTGTGATGGAAAAATTGCTTCTCACAGAATGTGAATGAAAAACTGAAGTAGAAAGGACAAGCACCGAGGCATTTTAGCAAAGGCATTTCACAAATTTGTAAGAGATTATTCAGTCCCTAGTTAATTCTGAGTTTAATTTTGTGCTTGAAGCATGAATTGAACCTCTACATCTGCAAAAGGCAATGTGTC
Source organism: Platyrinchus mystaceus (assembly GCA_035041135.1). NCBI lineage: Eukaryota > Metazoa > Chordata > Aves > Passeriformes > Tyrannidae > Platyrinchus > Platyrinchus mystaceus. The sequence continues at coordinate 5,885,559 of JAWWLV010000035.1, forward strand.
TTCTCCCAAATTACAGTGCTCAATCTTCAAAACACCTAAGAGCATCCCCAAAGAAGAAAGTCAACCCTAATAAATCTTTTAAAAACTTCTAATCCAGGACATAGGGACAATAAATTATTAATTGCAACAGTATAGATATTGCATACATAGATAATTGGGGTTCATTATTGCATTTCCATATCTTAGAACATTTGGATTTCTTTTGTTCTGCTAAACCTCTGTGGACTGTTTCCCTCATCTCTCTTTCAAGTCCTCCCCAAGGTCTATGAATAAAACTCACACAGGGTACAGAAGAGAAAAGAACCCAAGTCCAAAGAGAGAGCAATATTTCTGGTCTGTTCATTAGTAGCTGAAGCTCTGACAACCAGCTCTCATTACTTCCCACAGGAAAATTCATATCTCCCATGATTGTCAGGCATCAATTTGATTTGACTGCTGTGCCCTTTTACTATTCATAACAAAATTCACAAAGGAATTTAAACCTCTTTTTTATTACTGTTTCCTCTGTGTTTCTTTCCCTTTGGCATGTACATCTAAAGTAACTATTGATAATCCACCAACCTTTCCAAAAACATCCCTACAGAAATGAACTATGCTTGTTTTGAGTGGAGATAAATGACAGTGCCCTGGCAAGCTATTAAGAACAAAGCATCCCAGAGTCTCACAGATCCTGCTATTGCAATATCCCTTCCATTACATCTGACAAGGACAACAATCACTGTTAATTAATGCCCAAAAGGAACCCATATTTTTACAGATTGCAAAGCACTACAAATCACTGGATTGTCATATTCATGTCATGATATTATCTGGGAATGGACAGATTAGGCTGGTAATTCTAGTGTCTATATATAAAGCAGTTGCCATTTACAGTATGTATTTATATACATGTGTAGAGTACATATTTATATATGTGTGTGGTGTACACACAGAAACACAGACAAAACAGTTTCTAATTTAACTGTAATAACACTTCAGCACATGTGACCCTATAAAACTGGCAAAGATGCCCAATATTCTTATTGCTTTTCCTGCCCATTACATTTTAAACCAGATTATTTACAGAAGCCACAACATTTTTATTACAAAATCCTCAGGAATGAGAATATTTTTTCTATCTGGAGTGTCAATTCATTCCTTTTTAAAAATCAATTTGTTCCAAACTTAGCCTGGAATTGGAATTCAAAACACTGAACTTTGAGCATAGTTATAATTTAGTTCAGAAAAAAACCCAACATATTTAAAAGCATCAAGTCTTCTTGGAGGAATGTTGTCTTTCAAATCCTTTTGGGTGGTCTGACTTGTGAATTTGTACACCTATGGCAATATAGTGGGCCTGGGAATTGAATGGCCAGTAATTTGTGATTACCAGGCACTGGAGAGTTCAGTCATCTCCATGTGTGCATAGTACTAATTAGGAAGTGAAAGCTCCAAATATTCCATAAAACAGACCTTAGAAATCTAAGTCAGCAGCCTCAATGTACAGAAACACCAGACCACAGTGAACCCAGTATCAATGGAGTTCAAATCTGCCTCTAATAGGGGGAGTCTCAAGTTACTCATAAATATTAATCAGGCTTATTTTAAGGCTTTTTATTTTCACTTTAGGCACTTACTAAAAGGAATGCAATGCCTGTCATTTCCTACCTTCATTCATGTGTGGACTGCATTAACAGTTGCAGCTCTCAGCAACAAAGTACATCGTGACATTAGCACAAGATTAGAAAATGAAGAGTTCCAACGTATTTGCCAAAAAAGTATAGTGTTTGTTTTGTGTTTAATAAGTCCACAATATATTTAACCTGAAAAAATCCCAAATAACTACATGATGCCTACATTAAGAGATTTTTAAAAATTCAATAGCACTGTATCATAAAAGATCTGCCTCATTTATAGTGTGAGAGTATAAATATAAGCAAGTGTTTTAAAGATCCTTAGTTCAAGCAGTGCTGAGTCTCTGCACTCTTCACTCAAAACACATTCCAATATATTGCAACATTCTAGTTCTCTCACGTTAATTCAGGACTATTTACAATGGGTTTAGGTTACAGTACAAACAGTGCTCAGGCAGATCCCTTTGTGTTTCTCCTGGGTTTGATCCTGTGGCTCTGGTGCTCTCTGCTCCGACTGCTATTTGCACAGGAATGTGCCAGCTGGCCATTCAGACTGAATATCCCACAAGTGCCTTTCTTTCTACATTTTATCAGCCTATTTTACACCTTATCATCCTGGGAAGGTATGATAAAGTTCAGGTGGGTCCCCTGAACAGTTTTGTTACAATAAAAATACCATTATCCAGACACAGAAATGATACAGTCCTAAGGGTAGAATTCTATGCTTTCCCTTACCATGGCCCTTAGCAGGATTTGCAGGTTCTGGTGTCACCTGTCCTTGTCACCATCCCCTCAGGGCTGAGACACACACTGCCCTTTTGTAGTCTCTGCCGCTGTCTCTTGAAGACGTGTCAGTTCTCTGGGGTTCTTACACGGGGTTTGCTGGTATCCCCAGATTCCTTTTGTTTCCCTTGGTTCTCAACCTTGCTCATGAAACCCCATTCCCAAAAAAGGCAGTTAGCCATGGGGTACTGATGGCAAAAACTTAGAGATCATTTCACTGATGCTATTTGTTTTCTACTATTCTTTTCCCCAACATCTCACATGCATCCAGGAAGATGCAAACTGAAAATGACATATTATTTATAAAAAAGAGAAAACTTAAAGCCCAATATAATCCATCGTTCTCCACAAGCACCTATAGAAAATCAATTTGGGGTGAGTTTGGGTTTTTTTGAGAGCTTTTCAATAGCTGGTTTCAACAGGTTTTCAATACTTGGCCTTCCTTCTGACTATTAAAAAGTAAAAATTTTCATTATCACCCAAATATGTCCTTAGTTAAAAAATTGTCAGAAATAAGCAAGATACGAAATATTTTCATAAGCACTAAAGTCAGAGTTCTTACTTTTCTTGTCTAAAAGACAGATGTTTTTCTGCTCTACTTTAATCATGTATGTTAAAGACACGGGCTCCTGCAGATAATCACTGACAGCTCCCAGACTGCCCCAACTGCTTCCTCAGGTACTCTAGAGGGGTATTTTCATCACGTTCGTTGCTTAATTTTAACCTATTTAATTATGCTCATAACGGGAGGAAGAAAAAAATCTATTTTATATATCCCTTTTGTAACAAAAATAAAGAAGAAAAAAGGATTTTTAATGCTCCATGTGCTGTTGGCAAAGGATAATCTCAGGGTAGCTCAGAGTGCCAGCTTGTCCCTTCACCTTATCACTACCCAATGCCTGACACTGAGGGGCCAACAGAACACGAAAGAAACAGCAAACCTCAAACAAACTGAGGAAAAAAATAAGCTAATTGGGGTTTCTCTGGCAGTGGCCTTTCTAAAATGGGCTCCTCTCTTGACAGTGGGTGAGAGATTGGGTTTACAATCCAACAACCATGATCCACTGCGCACAGGCACCTGAACCGTGGAACCCCCATGGTGGGTACACCTGCACAGTCACCCACCTCTGACTCCAAAAAAACATTGCCTTGCGTCAGTGAGAGTTGTCTGGAAAAGTCAATTCTCCCATGTACCATGTGTTCCACACACAAGGAGAGGATGCTCTCCCATGTCCACATGGGAAGAGCAGAGCTGCAGCCCAAGGTCCTCATTGTTCTGTTGGTTAAGTACAACAGACTCCAGTGTCAGCACTTCTCTGGGACTTGCATAAGGTGCAGGGCAGGAGGAGGTCATCCTGTGATGCAGGAGATCACAGTGCATGTGTCAGAGCAGAAGGTGCCAAGGGAACAGGCTGGTATTGACAGGACGAGGGGTGGTGACTCTCGTGCAAAGTGCTAACCTGAGGTTCAACCTGAGGAGCCAGTAAAGAAAACTGACATATACCACATATAGATCTTGAATAGAAGGGTTAGATATATACATTCACGTTGCTCAGATGTAGGGCATTGTCTTCATAAGGCCCTAGGTGGCATTAGCAGAATCATCTGCTTATTCAGACTGGAAAAAAGGTAGTTTTCAAATTTAGGGACAGAGTGTTCCATGTTTACCCTGGTGAGAACTCCCCCTAAGTGACAGAGGAGGAGGGTAATACCCCACCACTGAGGACCCTAAAATAAAAGGGTCTTCACCCTGAATAGAGGGGTCAGCAGCCAAATGGCTTGATATGCATTTGGTTCAGTGAGCTCATCCATGCCATTTTGACCCAGTTATATGATCCATACAAAATGTTTCAAGAGAAGAGATTAAATAAAAGCACAGCAACTTAGCAAATTCAGCCTGGATCCCCCAAAACAATCTCTCTTACTCTTATTTTCTGAGTTATTTCCCCATGTAAAAATAGCAAGAGGAACACAGATGACTGACAGCAATAAACTTACTGTGAGCTAATGACTTCACTCAGCGTGTCCCCATTAGTTAAGGATGAATTAACAGAACTGCTAAGCACGACTTTCAATATTACAATCCCTCTAACTCTTGTTCAGCTACACAAACGCCCTCCACTTATACACTCACACTCTTCAGTCACATTTGTTCCACCCACTGCTTAAGGAGGACACTAAATATATAAACAGAAAATCACTGTGATTGTGGGTGTATTCTGCCTGAGCAGCACGCACTGAAAATATGTCCTTATAATCACATACGTATTTCCTTCTTGGGCTTTAACAGCCCGTGTGAGTCACTCTGCTACACTTCCTTATAATCTAGACAGAGATTTGGAAGGCTTATGCTAAAATACCAAAAAAACAGCAAAGAGCTTTCCTATTGCAGATGTAGGGGGGCAAATCTCATTTCCACAGTTACCTATTACCCCTAAGGAGTGGGAAGCAATTATCCACCCAGGAAAACAATTCTCAGTGTACTAAGCCATCCTAAAAGCACAGAAAGATTAACCAGAACTGAAAGTTATTAGGAAGGGGATAACAGACTCTGTGGAAACTCAGACCAGAACCACTTTTCCTCTTTACATTCCTGTGTCTCTTAGTGCTTTAAAGTTTGCAGCTTTAAGGGTTAAGGGCTTCATACAGCTACATCATCTGCCCTTTTTTCCTGGAGATCTCCTCCCACACTGTCTTTTGAACTGAGCTCTTAATCTTCAGGTAGTGCAATACATTACAAATATCTCACATGAGTAGATGCATAACCTGGCCAGCTGGTTGATATTGTCCCACTCCTCCCCAAAATTGTTCTCTTTACCCAGCATTTTCTGTTTCTTGTTTCCACTCATTTCTGCTGTCATGAGTGTTTTATCCCTCTGTTCTGCTGCATCCCTCATATCTAAAGGCTTCTTGCTGTGTATCTCTCCATTCTGTGCACACTCTGAACACCTCTTACCCTCTTAATCCTGAAGCAGCTTTGTCATTTGGAGTTCAATAATATCACTTTCTTACAAACGAAAAAATAAAAGAGAGGGGGGGAAAATGATGATGTGGCCAGTCTTCGCGAACGAAGATCTGGGAAAGGTGTTTTTACCTTTCAAGCCTGCGCAATGGATTTTTTAGG
>JAWWLV010000035.1:5891178-5941498 GCA_035041135.1 Platyrinchus mystaceus
GTCCTCAGGACGTAGGTTTGTTTAGAGTGACCTTCTCTTAGATGGATGGCCTTAGGGGCTGATGAGCTCCATCTACCTGGGGGACCCTGAAGCAGGACCGGGGGGGGGAAAATAAAGATTGGAGAAAGACTAAGAGAAAAAAAAAAAAGACAGAGAAAAAGAAAAAGCTAAATTCTCCTCACCTACCAGGCACCAGTGGTTCTACTCCAAATCCCAAAGATGCCATGAGTTTCAGAAACAGTGTCTTTTGCAGGATTTTTTTAGAAAAGTATTCCTGTGCTTTAAATGGCACATTCAGCCCAAGCCAGAGGAGTATTAGCAATACCTGGGCCTTCAGAGAGTTGGCCAAAAGTTGCTGCTGCTGAAAGCTGGAGGGACGTGGGTGCCTTCCCAAATGGCACAGACTCACTATGTGCCTGAGCCTTTCCTGCACTATGGAATGGCAAGTCATGTGCCACCAGCTGTTGGCAGCTGCCAGGGTAGCACTCTGGGTGCTGGGGATATCGGCCTGCCCAGCTGCTCCTACAGAGGTTGGTAAAAGAAACCAAAGCACATCCCATGCGATCCTTCAGCGCTCAGCATTTCTGTTCTGACACATTCTTGTGGCTGTGGGCGGCAGATCCAAACAAAATGATGGTGCTGTTTCTTAGCAGCCGTATCATTTTGGTTGCTTTTGAACTCCTGGGTGCTTCTATTTCTCAACAGAAGATTGAGAAATTGTCTTCTGTGTCTCAGTAGAGGTGTTGTTATTTCTCTGTTAAAAAAACAATGGAAGCTTTGTCTTGTGACCACAGCAAGCCAAAAAAAGGAACATAACCACCACTGTGTTTTAGAGAATCATCCCACTGATCAACTACTTTAAATAAAGCTGCAGATGCTAATCATCAGCTCAAAGCTTTTGCAGATAATGAGACGTGCTGTACAGGTAGTAAGATGAACAAAGCCAGAAATTCACTTCACTCAGATCGTTTATACAAGAAAAAGCAACTCCTAACTTTTTCTATTAAAAAGATTCAGCATTTCAAAGCAATTAATCTTGTACTAACAAATGCATTTTGATCTCAGCTTCCCATGAACTGGGATATGTATATGAACTTGCACAGAATAAGGGAGGAAACCTTTTGAGGATAATTATATTTTTGAGACAATTAAGGAGCTATTCTTTAAATTCCTCAGCACCTCATTCCCATTCTGCTTTCCTCTGTCTCTTTTCCTCTTTGTTAGAGTAACAAATTTGGCACCTTGTAATCTGCTTCCTTCCACTGAGGCTTCAGAGCTGCTTTCACAGTGTGATTGCTAATTGTCAGTACAATTTGTCCACTCAGTAGAAGTATCCTCAGGAGCAGATCACTGCTCATGCAGACAAATATAAAGAACCCATCCTAAGCTTGAAGTTATCCCTAACACAAACCTACATCCCCCTGAATTTACTTTGTTTTTTTTCCAGCGCCAACAAGATTAAAAAGATGGTTCAAAGCCATTTGCTTTAATGCAGAAAAAGCATCATGCTTTGAGAAGTATGAAAAGATGCCTCCATATGAACAAATCATTAATTCTTCAGTTGGATGTTTTACATCAGCAAGGAAGAGGGAAAAGGTTCCTATCCACTGCACAAAAATTTCATTTCAATGTGTAAGTGATCTGGCTTGGATAGGAGAATGATAGAGAAGCAGGAAGGAAAAAATCAAATCAGAAAAATCACAGGAGAAAGACACATGCAGAGGAAATTGGAAGCTCTAAAATACATTTCAAAAGGCCATCTCAGTACTGGGTAAATGTAAAAGAGAGATGAGATAATGGTTTCTTGCAGGTACAATCAGATAACAAATCACTTGGTCTTATCCAAGTATAATGTAGTATAATCCAAAAGATTTTCTCCTCTTATTAACATAATATTCATATAAAGAAAATGTGTTTGTTGAACTCATTAGGATGTTTTTCCTTGCAGTTATGAAATTCATTACATTTATAATCATTCATTGAAATTATTCAATACTGTGATGGATGCTCTATTACATACACTGAATAGTAATTCAATAATACCAGGGGCTTTGCTGTTTTATAGGCTTAGTCTAAGAGAATAATATATTCTGCAGAGGCTCTACATGTGAAAGAAGTATTTCTGCTTTCATTTGTGTTTGCCTGTTTACTTAAACAACCTCATTCAGGCCCCTCTGAGGCTTTCCCAGGAGTATCATCTTAAGATGAAACTTCCCCCCAACCATACTTGCTTTTAGTCTAGATAACTTCAAAGAGATTTTTAGTGATACAGCAAAGTGATGTTGGTCTGAACTCTGGGTTCATCCCTTCTAGTTCACCAAAACAGAGTTACGTAAATTCACAGCTAAAAAGATTATCCATCGAACTACTGAAGTCGGACGTAGATTACAAAATCAGGTCATGCTAGTTCCGGGCAATTACTCTTTACATTTAATTTCTTGGTACTTTTTTCCAGTTCACCTGCAATGTACTTTGTAAATCAGTAGAAGAAATTTCATTCTTGAGGGGGTTTTTTGTTGTTTCTTTTTTTCCTGCATTTGTTTGGTTGTTGGGGGTGTTTTCTCCTGAAAACTATCATAGACCTGTGACACAGTAAAGTGAGACAAGGTAGCGAATGTTTCTGGGACTAAAAGAAACATGCCTACAAAAATTCCTACACATCACATATGTCCAACTGCTATTCTCTTTAATAGTGCCTACACCATTTTCTGAACAAATGTAGGGGTCCTTTACAAGAGAAAATTAATGTTTTTACATTCACGGGTTGTCCAGAGTAACCTAAAGGTACTGAAAAAATGCCATCAATGCATTCACAATCCCCACGATTTGTGCATTCAAAACACTTGCTTATCTCCTGAAGTAGTATCTGAGCAAGATGAACAAGGGAGCAGATATTTCATGACAAGGTTTTATTCACCTGGCTGTCCACTGTATCTATTGCTATTCTATAAATTATTCATAAAAAGGTTTTAATAGTGAGTTTCATAAATAATTCATTTGTATTGTTTTCAGCTACTAAAAATGGGTTAAAGATATAAGCATTTGTATGCTAAGTAAGTCCACAGGTCAAAGTGTAAATACAGGATAAGGTTTTTCACACTTTCTTCCCATTCATTCTGTTTTCTCCCTGGTATTCAGAGACAAAGTGAGGCATAAAAATGCAGCACCTTTGGTATTTTTATGAGCTTTTTCTTAAACAGCTTCAACTGCTTTCCCTTCTATTTCATTTATTTTCTTTCCTGTGATTTAATTTCTTTTTGCTAGATGAGAAGCATCGAAAATGATGAAAGACGAAGCATGAAGGAAATGCAAAGTGAAAAGAATGAAAACCTGAGTGATGCTCTGGCAACACCTAGAGGGGTCAGTCCACACTGAGAAAGACAACTCAGATCCTTCTTTGGGATACAGAAGCTTTTTCTTCTTTAGTATGGGACAAAGAAGCCAATGTCTCTGATTCAATTTGCCCATCTAAAATTGGGTTGGAATTATAGAACCTAATAATTCTTAATATATTACACAAAAAGAAAAAATATTCCAAATAGAAAAATAAGGCAAATATTTTAGCCAATAAATTGCAACTGTTTAACACAAGAGTATGTGAATGCTTGAAATGTAACCATTGCAGGTCATCTATCCATTGCTTCAGCCAAGTAAGCAATGTTTCCTCATCAGCCTCTCTAAATCCAACGGATCGATAACGATGTCACTAATATCTCTATATGTGTACCTGACAAGATGCATCAGTCAGGATGATTACACCTCTTCCAGTTGTTTAGCATTATAATAGGAATAAAATCCATGTGCTGAAAGACTAACACCCTTATTGCCTGCAGAATGAAAATTAATGTTGTTTTTTATGGAGGAGGTCCTGCACTCTGCCATTCCTATCTCAACAACATGCCATTGGTGACCTTAAGTCCATATTTATTTTTCAATAAAGCCCTCTCTTTCACTGACAGAAAAATGTAAATTCAACACATGTATCTATGTAGGGAAAAAAAAAGATTATGTAACACACACTATATTCCAACCTCATAGAAGATTTTAGTCAGTCATAACACACAATTTTTTTTAATCACCATTTTTCTGTTTGCTTGCACATATGAAAGGCTTGAAGTTTCACTGTGCCAAAGAATTATTTCTACAATCAGAAAGGAGTTCAAGCCCTATGTGGAGATAGAGTCATCATTAGTGTTTACAAATATTTCGAAGATGTGCGGTAAGTTTTCCTCTGCAGAAGTGTCAAGAGGACCTACAATGCTTCTATTTTATGTTAGAATGAAAAATAGTTGTTTGAAATTCAATGAAGCCAGTCAATCTACTTCAATTTCACAGATATTCTTTTACCAGAAGTTTAAATGAATTTATCCTAGATGAGGGATCACTCACACCAGTCCAGAACTGAACTAAACACTTTTTAACAGCAAAACAGTCATGTAGAAAGATAATTCATCTACCTAAGAAAAACCCCTCAGGAATTGCTCAAAGGCAAAAATAAAGAAAAATAATAAATTTAAAAATGCTCTCTAACATTAAGACCAGATTTAATTTGTGATGTATATGAAAACACTTTCTGAAAATGGATGCAGATGTCCTTGGCAGTGAGGTGAGTCAGAACAGAGTGAAAGAGAATTCCTGTCTCAGCATCAAAAAGTCATTTTACTCGTTTGTTTTAGCTTTTTTTTTTTTTTTAAGACTGCAAGAGAACAGTACTAAAAGGCTCAGAGCTACTAAAACTGAATTAACTGTGCATACAGAGGGAAAGAAAAGAAAGGTAAGAAGGTTGGTCCCTACCATCTCCCACAAACTGAAGGAGGGCGAGATCAATTTGCCTCTTCCAAGGTGATCCTTTCTGAAGTGCAATTCCGTAGCCGGTAGTGGCAAAGATGTATCCGCTCCCTATTGTGACAAGTTTGCAGCCTTCATCTCTTCCAGCCTTGTAATTCAGCACTGCTGCATCATAGATGAAAGCATCCAACTTCCTGAAATAAAAGAAAACATTTTACAAACCAAATCATTAGGGACAGCTGTTGTCAGACTTCTTTTGTCCTTGATGTTAAGACCCTGTTGAATATCATATGGATTCTTTGATATCATTAATTACATATCCTGCTCTGCTGTATCTAAAATTAACAAAAGGCATCTATTTTAGTGAGGGGAAAGTAGGACACATAGTTTTGCATTTCTATTTTAAGAGATGCTGTTAAAAAAATACCAAGCAGGAGAAATCAAGCTACAAAATGTCTTGCCCTGTTATCTTTCTATCTATGTTCTCAAAATGGGTAATAAATATCTTGAGATGCAAAATGGTCTCCAATACCAACACAAATAATAATAGAGAATTTAGAATTGAAACCACAATAACCAATTAGTTTATTTAAATTACTGAATGAGAATGAAAATGTGAGTTCACCAGTCTTACACACATGCCCTTATTTTACATCTCTTTCCAAAAATATACAGTGAAGGTGGAGGTTAAGTCCTTGATAAGACAAAGCATATTCAATGTATTCTTATATGCTCCAGTACTGGGGCATATTCAATACAGCTATCTAAATCCTGCTTTAAAATTATATAAAATATTTCTTTAAGATTCGCAGTTCCAAATGTATTATTTGTGTATCTGGAGCACAGCAGGAACAAAGGAATCTGTGAAAAAGTTCCAGCCTTTCAGCCCATCTACCTAATACTGTAAGAATGGGATAATCCCGTTCTCTAAAGAGTACAGGGAACACAACAGAAGACAGGAAAACAAATTCAGGAAGGAAGGGGAAAGTGGCAGTGTCCTTCAGGGATACCTTTTCAGAAGCACTGTAGAAACAAGAGTTAGAAGGCTGGGGCATGGACATTTCATCAATGAAGGCAATGAAAATACATATCTAAGAAGAGGAGGACATTTGGAGGGACAATCTTTGCTTGTGTAGAGAGCAAAAGCAAAAAATCTATGCCCTTGGGGTAGGCTCACAAGGGGAAAACCCCCCACAAACGTGCTTGCTGTACCCTCAAGACACTTGTAATTTCTCTGATCTGCAGCAGACAATTACCCAAATCAATACAATCCAACCTCACATTTTGAGACCTCCACAGTTACCTGTAGGGAAGGAAGGACATTTCCCCTCCTAGTGGATGCCTATGGCTCAGGCAAGGGATTGGGAAGTAATGGGTACAGACACTGCTGCAACCAGCCAACCTCAATTAAAACACACTCTGGAATTTGTCATCTGTTTATTCTGGGATTTATAGTTTTGCAATGTAAGCACATAAAACACATGCTGGCAAACACAAAGAAAATATAAAGAGTCAGCTATTCTTCTGTCAAAACGGTCTCAGTCAGAAATACAAAGGAAACAGATCTCTTTGCTAAAGGCTCCAGGGCAAAAGGCTTATGCTACCTCAGAAATCACACTCTTCACAGGCAGTTTGCCTCCTTAGTCACTAAACACTGTAGGAAAACCTTGGAACAGAAAGACAAGACTCAATCACAGTTTCACTCACTCACTGTGGAACCATATCCCCAGTTTCCCAGGATTCTGGGCATCACTGCAGTGGGTACAATGAGGAGAGCAGGGTCTGAGGATGCTGAAGGCTTTACTTTTGAGGGCTTTTTCTCTACTACTTCTATAAGGTCACAATAAATCTCATTATGCAAATCAATTTAAGAACACAAGGCACTTTCCTGACAGATGCTGAGAGTTGAGGGTTCTTCTATCAGTTGCTGCCCAATATCTGAATTATAAATCAAAAAGTTGATTGCCCTGAAAAAAGTCTTGGTGTCTACAAACTCATATTCAGAATATATATTCCCCATTTCCAACATAAATCTTACGGCCTCTCAAGGCTCAATTATCTCTTCATCATGTGCTGATTACACAAGTACTGTTCCTGCAAAGCTTCAGAACATGCTGTACCCCTGCAGCGTGGGCAAGGAGTAAAAAGCCCCAACTGAAGCTCTCAGATGTTAGGGCACCCAACTCTTCCATCACCAGGAGGTGAATTCCTGACACTCCAAATTTTTAAGAACTTTCAGATAATTTCAAACATTTTTCAGTAAGTGTTTCCAAAAATGAAAACAGCAAAATCTGGGCAAGTCCAAAAATGTGACCCTTTCTGAGTTGTTTGCAGAGCTGCCAGCAAGCATCAGCTCTGGAGGAAGGCAGGGATGTGCACAGGCCAGAAGGCTGCTGGGAACAGAGAGGACTTTCCTTCCTGCCATATCTGTGTGGGGAAAGCCACAGCTGCTGTTTTGCTTGGCTGTAATGGAAGAGCCAGGCTGTGTGCACGGCAGGGACTGCTGGACACAGGAGCCCATCCTTGTCTTGTCATTCTCCAGGCAGGACTGGCAAGCCTGGATCTCCAGCTCTCGCTGTTCTTTGTTCTTGTGGCAGCAAAACTGAACTGTGCTACACATGTGAGAAGCTTTGCAGTGCTCTGAGTGCTGACCACTCTGTGCTGGAGCTGCATCCTCACTGCAGAACAGCTCACAGGCACCCGGCACAGCCCCCACACCCAGAGAGGCTCAGAGCCTCCTGCAAACCTTAGTCACGTACAAATGAACCAATTAACTTGTCACTTCAGTGCAGCCACTTCAGGGAGTGAAAAGCTTTGTCACACTGTGTAGGTTTAAATAAACTGGTAAGAATTAGTAGAAAGCTTAAGGAGAACTATCAGGACTGGGATGCAGCAAGAGACAAGGTGTCCTGAACTCATCAAACAAGCCAGGCACCTTCAGCCAGTGCAGAGCAACAGGACCACAGTGCTATGACTCATCTGAGCAATGGGCAGGTTTGCAAACTTCCTCAGAACTCCTGCAATAATCCTGGCTAGGAGGAAAAATAAACAGTTTGGAATATTTACATAAGAGTGACTACAAAGCAAATGTCTTTCATCACGTAGCAAGCGCCAAGAGGAAAGGGGGTGGGGAGAATTTTAGCTCCCACAGCATAGGAGAACATCAGGTGTTATAAAATTATGAACTGGAATAGTCCTAGAAAAACTGAAAAGAGCATTAGTGAATGTAATAATTTGAAGTGGGAGATCTGTGAAAAACAAATGTGGACAGTCTTGTACCTAAACATTTATGAGTCATCAAGAAGGATAAGAGTTGAAAAATCAGAATAGCTATTGCAAAAACCCATTCTCAAGCACTACTGCACACATTCAAAAATGATTGCATAAAGAAAATTAAAGGAAAAGGTAGAAAAAAGCAATTTCAGAAAAGCTGAAAACACTTCCCTATAATTTTCCCCATCTTTATTTCTCAAATTCCTATGATTGAAACTGAAAAAAAGGATTAGGAAAATGGTCCTTTATTAGTCACTTATTCCTCAGCAACTGAAGTATGACTCGGTTGGAAAATGTTCCTTTGCTTCCTTACCCAACTACATGATCCTTCAGCGATTTTGTTTTCTTGAGGGGATGAGAAGGAAAACTCTAAAATGCCAATGTGCTCAGCACTTCTGGAGCCACAAGCAGCAATCCAGCACATTAGAAATCCATCTCTTTCAGTTGATTACCTACTTTATTCCCCTTCTATTTCACTGTCCAGCATTGGAGTGTATGGAACAAATAATATTGTGTTTCTCTTGAGGATAGGAGAAACTGGAGCATGACTGAAGTTGCTTTCCAGATTTTAAGTGCTGCAGTAACTTCAAACATACAATATCCACAGCAGAATTAATTTCTTGCTAAAGTGGCACCGTTTGGTGCAGTATTCATCTGTCAGATCCAGGACATTAACTTTAGAATCAATTTTTCCTCACTCTCATTTCTTTGTGTTTCTAACACCCCAAATACATTCTTGACATGGCCAAACAAAAGCTGTGTATAGTTACCAACAGATTTGGCTTACACAAACCAGGATGAATGTAATATAGAAGTGCACCATCAGAGCAACGTGCTTGCACTGCATTTGGCTGCAAACTGCTGTATCACAATGACTTTTCTACATTATTTTTGATGAAGAGTATCTTGCAACTCAAATATGCACCTTCTGGGGCTTGTTCCGAAAATTTAAAGGTCAACTGCATATTTAAGAATAATTATTCATTATGAATTACATAAATTTTATTCTGAGGTAAAGACAGGGAATGAAATCAGACCCATTTTTGAAATTTGCCTGGGTGTCTTAAACTAAGAGATGTCATTCCTCAAATCTGGTTGTAAATAAATGCAAAAGAGACTACAAAGATTATTACATAGCAGGTGTCATATCTGCTTAATAAGACTCCAGTTGTGTTTCTTGAAAGCAAAATATTTGAAATTACTGTCTTATTGCAAATATCAGACCGGAAGCCTGTGAATCCTCGAACAGTATTTTTAACACCACCTCCCCTCTTTAACCCCATCATCATTTAATTTTGGAGAGACACAGCTCATTTTCAAAACATTCAGCAAAAACCTCCTCTACTTTTCATCTTTTTTTGCTTTTTAAAATAAATTCCATTGCCTTACATGACCCTTAAAGTAGCATTTATAATTTGGTATTAGGCCAAAAAAAATGGTATCCACTTAAGGCTGGATTAAACATAAGCACATATTTCAGAGATCATCAATAGCGTTGCTGGGAAGGCAGCAAGTGCAAAAATACTGGGTTTAAAATATGATGGATTTACATTACGAATTTATATTTTATCCCTTCTTTCTCCACAGAAGAGATAAAAGAAAGTATGTCAAGAGTGCACAATGAGGGACACAGTGTCATTTGTGTGTCTCTGTGTCCAGGGGATCCAGTGCTGAAAGGTCACCATGGAATTACACAGCAATCAAAGGGAAAGGACACTGCTCTGAAATGAGGCCTCAGTGAAAGCCCTCTGAAGGGATACTTTGATACTGCTGCAGCAAGAGGAGCAGATATTTAACCTTTAGCACAAAGAACTGTTGATTTCTTCTGCCCAGATTTTACTAAAATGCATTTCAGGTTATCTGATGCATTTCATCACCAGCAGTGACTTTCTCTTCTAGTAACATTCAAATAGCTCCACGTAGCACTCAACTTCACATGCACTGAATAGATTTCTTGACATCTTGACACTGACAATTCATTAGGGGAAAATTCAACAACCACCCCCCTGCAACAACACAGCAAAGTATAACCCAGTTATATGATGAACTCATGAGCAGGGAATGAGCTTTCAACTCTTCTCCCAGCTCTGTCCTCACTTCAATCTTCACACAGAAAACGGAGACATAAAATTTGAAAGAGCAAGTTCTGACAGACATTAACACCACCATGAGAGATTGTGGAGCCTGCACCTCCTGTCAGGGCAATCCCAGCTGCCACAGAACCCGCTGCTAACTCTCCACCATCACTTAGCTGTGGTCACCTGAATGGGCACATTCACTCTCCTCACTCACAGGAGCTCCCACTCACCTCCCCTCTGTCCATCCACCTTCCCAGTCCCTCCAACATTTCCCTTAGCAACAAAATAATGGAAAATTTAGTTTGCCTTTATGATTAATTTATACAATGGAAGAGTGTCCCACTTCACGTCTCAGAAGCCAAGCCAAGAAGTTTTTTGCGACGCATCAGTTTATCAAAACACAAAAATCTGAAGAGCCGAGTAAGGGGAATATATTTTTAGATTAAAGGTTTTGTCCCAGTTACAATAGCATAATAAAGGATATATTCAGCTCAACTCACTAAGCACCTGATCTCAACCCCAAATCGAATTAATACTAAAATTTAGAATAGCTCGCCAAAAGAGGCGTTAGATGGGACACAGCTACTTCCACCTGTTCATTTAATTTCCAGGTACTTCATAATATTTAAAGATAATAGATAACTACATTACCTAAAAACGGTAAAGACACAAGAGATAACCTTAAAACAAACAAACAAACAAACAAAAAAAAACACCAAAAAAAAACCCAAAAAACCACACCTCTAACAAAAAAAAAAAAAAAAAAAAAAAAGAAAACCAGAAAAAAAACACAGATAAGCAGAAATGCACTCAAGTACTGAGTAAAAGAATTAGAAATAAATCACTATAAACCATTTTTTACTTAGAGTCAAGTTTCTGTTGATCAGGTGACCAGGACAGATAGGCTTTTTTGTTTGTTTTCTTTAAAAAAATCAGCAAAAGGAGCAATGGATTTATCTTATGGCCATGAAGAAATTCCTGAAAATATAAGAATTACAAGAACATGAGAATAATTGCATTTCCTGAAAGGACAGCAAGTTATGGGGAAATGGGGATCAGCCATCAGAAAAACTGATGCCTGAAAATCCTGCCACAAGGGAAAATGCCATGGGAATCTTCATCTCTGTGCTGCCAGCTTGGTGGCACTTTGTGTGCAAACCCTGAACTCTGCTCACTTCAGCAGTAACAACAGCAGCAAAGGCAGGAAAGTTGTGCTCATCCAGGCACACATTTCCAATTCTTAGCTTGGGTGGCAACAGCTGTAACATCCACTGGAAATCACTGCCCTCAGAGTGTAATGCCAAAATGAACATTAGAATGAACACTGAAACAAATATTAGATTGAAGTACAACAGAAAGCATCATAATTTAAATCAGAATTAAGTTACCCCAGCCATCTGATGCCAAACTAAACAAAGTCATTGATTGCAGAAGTTGTCTGAATCTGATCAATCTAGAGAGAAAATACTGAATGGGCCAAAACTGTTTAGCAGAGATTTCTTTTTTACCGAAGGTCAGGAAGGAAATTGTAAATCACATTATTAGCTCCTTCATGTGGTTTTAAGGAAAGTGCATTTATATTTGTACAATAATTTAGTGTTTACTGTCAAAATTGACACGGATAAGTAGACATTCTGGAGAACAACAAATGTTTTGCTCTCCCAGGTAGTTCTGGATCACTGTTCAGTGCTCTTTGGCTTAGATGTTTCCCCCCAAATATATATGGTGAGGAATACCCCTATGTGGGCAGTAGATCCTCACTGGCTTAGATTTAGGACCTAATAATCTATGGCAGTAGATCATTGCAAACAATAAATAGGGGGAATAAAAGAAAGAAGGCAGGCATGAGTGCTACTGTCCCTGAGCAGATCTTCTGGGCTTCAGATGAATGGGGATTTCATGTGCTACAGGCTGTATTAACCACATTGAGTTTAACAGCTCCAAATTACCTTCCACCAATTCCTTCCATTTCTTTCTGAGCTTGTTTAATTTGGTATTCACAACATCTGATCTCCAGACTGTAACTATGTAAGTTTAACTCCACAAATGCAATCACTATCAATCACTGCTGAACTTTACAAAGGTCTGGTGCCAAACAGAGAAAAGGCACAGGGAGGGACTAAGAGAGGGAGGAGAGTGCAAAGAGGAGAGACCAACTGATGGCCACTTTTACTTGAACAAAAATATCTTTAGTGGCTGACAGTTGTGATTATTTAAACTTGTCAGTACTACAGAACACCAATTTCTGAAGGTATTTCCACTCCAGCTATGAGGCTGAAGGTGTGCAGGCATAAAAGATGATACTCCATATATGATTTATGGCAAAAGCTGCCTGAACTCATCAGTGCTTCAGACATGGTCCACCTCAGTTTCAGGTTTCGTTTGACTGTTTTAAAATCAAAGTTCAGTTCAGGTTTTTTCTAAGGAGTTCCCATAGTCCTGTCTAACAGCTCTATTGAATTTTTTATTTTATCTTTCAGACCACCTACAGAAACGAATGCTTCTTAGCATCAGCATCCAAAAACGTCTAAAAGTTATAGCCAGAAAAATGGTCCAGCAGGTGCCTTTGTATGGAAATAGTGCAATCCAGAAGGTGGATAAATGAGTCCTCTAAGCTATTTTATATTCCTGACTATTAGCTATAAGTACCATTGACAGTGAATTGTCTGAAATATTAATTTTTCACCTTACGTCATTGTGGGTCCCTTCCAACTCAGAATATTCTATGATTCTCTGATTCATGTTTTGGATTCATCACCCCCTTAAAAGAATGATCACCTGGCACAATTATTTGTCCTTTCAGGGTCTGACAAAAATCTTTTAAATTACTATCCTATGGATCTGATGAAAATAAGGACAGTAATTTTCTTAAACATTTCTCCTTAATGAAACAACTTTTAGAGATATAGGTTGGATTCATCAGCACTTTCCTTATTTAAAAAAAAAAAAAAAGGCTAATTCCTATCTTAGATTATAAACTTTGTTGTAGTAACAACAGATGCAGACTCGGGAAAATACTTTTCCAATGACAAGTGAAACACCCAAGTTTCAGATTCAACAGTTAAACTGGTGTTTAAATTTTGAGTATCCCCAAAGAAGGCCTTCACACTTTAAAGGAGGAGAACATCATTCCCTCTTCATTAAGATCGGGACATACTTGAACTACAGGCTGGTGTTTCAGTGACATCTTAAAAACATGACTGGAGCAAAGATCACCCATCTAAGAGTGGGCTATTTCAGCTGCTGCATTTGAGTTTTTAAACCCTGTTTCTGAAGCTCGGGAGAAGCACAAAACCAAGTGGGCTCAGAATAGGGAGCTTTGACAAGTAGCCCATGTGAAAGCAGGAAAACATCACGTTTTAGACTGGTAGCTCGATGCAAAATTATTGGATACATTATTTTAAAATTTAGCTGCATAAAGTTGTGCTTGTGCTAAAGCTGTCTCCAGCACAGTTTCTCTCTTCTTGTTTCGTAACAGGCATCCAGGAGGGTTGCAAGCAATAAATTATTATGACTACAGACATCTCATGCTGCCCACTGACCTTTTACTTCCTCCCTCAAATGCTCTTCAGAGTCAACCACCTCTGGCAAATTCTTAAAAACTGGTAAAAGAATTGGTCTGTGTACTGTAACATCAAAAGTCTAAGTGTGAATATTCTCAATTACAAATACTGCAAGGTGCTGTCAATCAGAAACAGTCAAAAAATACTGAGCCACTTGTTTAAAAGTTTGACATTTTATGCGTGCTTAACATTTCTATGAGTTCTGGTTGTAAGCTGTTATCTGCCCATAAGAACAATTTGTGCTTTTAATGAAAAAAACAAAAAACCTGTAATTTTTATTTCAGTCAACTTCTCTCAGAGCTTTGCCTCCTCATTTGAGGTGAAAAGGTATGAACTACAGAGACAACAAAATCTGGGAAGGTTTTCCTTTGGTGGAAATTTTGATGGCAATTTTCCTGGAAAAATAAATTGAAAATATTGAAATAGGTTTTGCATCGAAGTGGAGATGTCAGCTGGGTGCCTAAAAGACAAGTTGGGTTTGTTTTTAACTTCAGGCACATCACCACTTTAATTGGCAGACCTAATTAACAGAAGGACCTGCTGGGCACAATCCGAACCGTGTTCCAGCTGACAGAAACAGGGATTTTTGCCTCCTGGTTATGCCTGTGCCACGCAGCACAAGCTGCCAGGGCAGCCTCTGACCTGGTTGTATTTGTTCAGCAAATAACAGAGTGTGTGAAGCTGTGAATCAGATACAATTTATAATCACTGTGAGCACAACAAAAATCCAATTCAGGCCAATAAACTCAGAGATGGAGGGTTAAAAGGCCGTTGGGGCCTTCTGGGGTCTTCTCTTGCACTTTCTCTGCTTAGTGCCACAGGATACTATAAAACATATTAATAATCATATTGTTTTCACACAGGAGAGAGGGCTTGCAGGGAGGAAATAACTCCTTGTGCCATTTGCACTGCTCGGGCGTTTCCAGGTGTTTCTGCTGGCATTTGCCACTAAAGGATGCTGAGGAATGGAATCATCATGTGTCCTTCTCAGAGTGGTGACAGTTCAGGACACCCTGCAGGCTCAGAGCAGCCCCTCAGAGCACAGCTCATTAATTGTGTGGATATAAAATCACACATTTGATGACCTCCCACATGCGAGGCCCTATCTGCCGTGGCTCTGGCAGTGCAAATGTGCTGCCACCACGGCACCACCCTTTCCAAGAAGCTTCATAATTCCACCAGCATGTCAGAGACAACGAGGAATCAGGAATTAAATTCTATGTGTGTATAAAGTCCCAAGTAAACTTTAGCATCAAATCCTTGAATATACAGCCACAGCTGTGGCTGACAATAAGACTTGTAAACCATTCAGGACAGTGAGGGGGTCTGCAGCTGTACAAGGGGCTGCTTCCCTGTGGAACACCAGGGATTCCTTGCTGTAGGTTCCTTGAAATGAAGTGATGGGCAGCAGCAGGTTAGTGAACATTTCCCATTTTATCCCTAGACTAAAAAAAGGCCTCTCCCAATTAAATTTTCTCCTTTCAGCCATTAGCAGTTAAATCCCAGACAATATGCTACTGTAGATGGGCTGGGGCAAAGGTGAGAACACGAAATGCATTTCCAGTTTACTGCTGCTGCAATTTCTCCTCTTGACAGTTTTACAGCAGCAAATCCGTCATACACAGAGAAACACTGCAAACAAACTCAACAGCTATGAGCTCATACAACCCACACCAAAGAATTGCAATGGGACAGGTGGTTTTGCCTGCAAAAAGATAGTACTCTTTTATTATAATCTCTTCAGGAAAAACATAGCCAGGCAAACAAACAAACCCAAAGAGCCACTGTAAACATAACATGATAATCAGCAACTTCCTCTTTGGGGACTTATTCTTTCTTCAAGAAGCAAAATCAATAGGATCTGCCTTTCTGGGACAGAGGGATCTCAAAATGTAGATGAATTAAATGAAGCATAGACAGAAATGCTTGCCAGGCATTTTTAAAACTGTATTTGATCAATACACTTCTAAAGAACCCAGAGGAGCCACCATGGCTCTAACAGGGCTGGATATCACCCACCAAGAATACATTAGCTAATGTCTCACAGACTTTACTCTTCTGAATAATGCTCAGGGCAATAATTGCCATTTCTGCTCTCATTAAGAACAAAAACCTAGCGAATTCCTGAGCTGCTCAGTCCTGCCTAAGGAGCAATGTCAAGCTCTGCACGTAACACAGCACACGTGGGCCACCTGATCCCTTAAATGCATGAAATTCAGGGAAAAACACAAGTACGTTTTTTGACAAGCTTGTAAGATCATGATTGCTTTCAGTACTAGATTGCATTGAAGGAGGGACAATATTTTGCCATTTTGAAAATTATTAAGTAGTACTTCAACAACAAGATCTTTCCTTTTAAAAGGCTTGGTTGCAAACTGATATATTTAATTAATAATTAAAGTTCTGCTGTGGTTCAAATGGTGTTTCAGGAGCTTTCTGAGAACTGTATCTGTGAATCTCAGAAATAAGACCCTAGTGACAAGAGATGGATATTACTGAAACCTCACAGATTTTTTAAAGATATTTTCAGAAACAAAGGTTGATTTCTTACCAAAGAGGGAAAACCAGTATAGCTGATAAATTTGCCTTTACCACTGATACCAACAAGCCTTCATGACTAAGATTCAGCAAACACCCACATTGGGATACACCTGAAGGAGTAGGTATAATGTCAGTGTCAGACTAAAGCAAAAATCTCATTTCCACTTTGATTTGCACTTCCAAGTTGATGATCTCAAACATTTTTATGTTAATTGAACAAGGTAGGTCCAAGCCTATTGCCCATGCAGTGAAGTTGCTTGTTCTAATTTTTAAAAAATCAAAAGCAGATACTTTCCTTGTACATTAATTTTTTGAAACACTATCAGCTTCACTTCTCAAAGACAAAAACAGAAAAGGGTTGGGTATGTTTTCCAGGCTTCCCAGATACAGCTGTGTGCACACTCACCTCTCTGTACACAGCAATACTCCAGCATAAGACCTGTCTAAGCCTTACACCAGACCAGGAAATAGAGGCAGGGAAATAATTTATTTTATGCACATTTCTATTTGTATTTCTGCCCCTGAGGTTTTTCCCGGCCACGTTAACAACTGGACTGAAGCAGCTGATTTTCTGCTTCTTGAGAAAAAGTGAGATAAAAAAAAAGCAACCAAACCAAACAAGTTTTGGTTTTCATTTGTTTTCAGAAATCTGTGCATCTGAAACTTTATGTTTGTTGTCTTCCCACTTTCTTTTTCCAGTTCAATGCAATAACATTATGTTTTAAACACAATGGCCTCAGAGATCAAGATATTCCCAGTACATCTCAAGATGCTAATGCTAATTAAAGCTGATCAAAAGATTGAAGAGTTTGGGATATAGCAAAACCAGACTGAACTGTGACAAGACACTACTTACAATTCCATTCTGTTTAGCTCAGGGGCAAGATGTGTAGCATTATTCAGTCTTTAAGTGTTCCCTCATTTTTTGCTCCACCTTAAAATTAGAATCACACACTACATAATAGGAATTAAAGGGGACTAAATCTCATGTCTTCAACCAAGCAAAAGTAGTTTTAAAATTGAGATTGAAAATACATACAAGTTGCACAAACACTTTTCAGGAATAACACAGGTACAATTTATTTTACCTCACAGTGGCAGTTATCAACCAGAAAATCTTTGCAAATTCTTCTCTGGTCTATACATCATGACTATAATTATCAGGTAGTTCATCTTCAAAAAGCTGTGCTGAAGCAGGAAGCTTTACCACGCATAAGAAAAATCACTTGTTCTATCCCCAATGATGAGAATGAAAAAAAAAAAAAAGTAAAAGGATAAAAGTACAGGAATAGATTTGGAAAGAGATAAAGATGAAAAAAGACACAAAATAGCTGCAATAAGGTGAGCAGAACACACTTACTGAAGAGGAAAACAGAAATTATACATTTGCTTGGAAGCAGAAGCAGTTTGAGGAAGAAGAGATAGGTCATCCTCAAAAAAGCCATAGCAGCACAGACTCCATGGGACAAGATGTACTAGAAATCATGGGATGAAGTAAATCAGGGAGGGGGGAAGCTCAGTCAGGTCAAGTCTTCAGTTAAAGATGAAAGAACAAACTTTAGATGGAAGAGAGAAAGCATCTGGTCAAATAATTCATCAGGGGGAAAGGAAGAAGCCACAGCAACGTATACTGAGGAACAGAACAGAAAAATTGGCATAAAAAGTGAAAA
Source organism: Platyrinchus mystaceus (assembly GCA_035041135.1). NCBI lineage: Eukaryota > Metazoa > Chordata > Aves > Passeriformes > Tyrannidae > Platyrinchus > Platyrinchus mystaceus. The sequence continues at coordinate 5,909,092 of JAWWLV010000035.1, forward strand.
ATTATGGTTTTGAAGAATACAAGTCTGAAAGCAACTGATGCCATACTGTTCAATCCTTCTGTAGGTGTAATCCTAAGGAGCACAGCTGTGTGTGGCAGTTACTTATATTGATCCAGAAAACACTCATGTGGCAGCTGATTTGTACCATCTGCTGCAGGAATATCAGTCAAGGGGAGGAAGGTACACACCTGGGGGTGTCCACACTGAGCAACCACTTAAAAGAGGAAAAAAACTTCAGCAGGGAAAAAGGAATCTATAAAAAATGAATAGTTTATGCTGTCAAAAGGAGCAAAGCTTTTGAGGGAGAGCAGCAGCTGGCACAGGAGCAGCCAGCCTGAGTTTTAGTGGCTGTCCTGAACAACCCTGCAGTCAGGTATCCCCCCTCCCACTTTCTCATGCTTAAGTGTCTGACAGGTGGCCTGATTTTAAAGCTAACAGCAGTTTTTCAGGGCTTTCAGTAGCACAAATGCTTGGTGAAAAGTACAAGGAGTACACATCCCCCAGACAAACTATCCACCCGACGGAACCAGCCCTGGAAATGGCTGAAATCAAGGACAGCTCCTTCTTTAAAAATTCACAGCATGAATGGCAGTATTCAGCTGACTACCTATAATGCATAATTTAGCTGTCACCCAGGAAATGTAACTTGCATGGGCTCAGTCAGAGCAGGAGCTCCAGTTTGGAAGATGCTGGGCAAGGCTGATCTCACGCTATGTTACATGTCTGTCCCAGGATGGGACAAACCACACCTGAGAAGTGCCAGTTGAGAATGCCCTGAGAAATGAGAACAGACAGAGTTCAGGCAGCAGCATGGAGACAGCAGTGAAGGAAACAGCTTGAAGGATAACTTTTTAAAGAAGGGAATCTTCATTCAAACAAAAGTTGTGGGTATTTCAAGGTGTTTTGCTTAAGAAATATGTTACAAACCCCTACAGATTTGGGAGAATGAAAGTAAAAATTAAAAGGAAAGGCAGTTCCCTAAAAGGACCAAAAGTAACAGGTTATTTTAGTACAGGAAGAAATGTGTCCTGTGTTCACCATAAATAATAGCAGGAGAGATGCTTAAACCCACCATGGTAACTTAGTCTTCTCACTTCAAAACAAAACCTAAATAAGGTATATTGATAAATCATGATTATAGTATTACTAGCAAAAATGCACGTTACTACCAAGCCTAAGTGTTTAGAAAAAAATTACTAGAGCTAACACATTCCTGTCACCTAGATGAATACTGATATGAGTAGTGAGTCACTCTTGGAGGATTAAGAATGAAAATTCAGTCTCTTTGTCCAACCAGGCAGAATGGGCTACTTCAGAGAGAGAAAAGGATGGATGGCACCCAAGTCTAAATCTCAGATCTTGAGAAAGAAGGACAAAAATATTTGCCAGAATATTCACTAAGATTGTCAGAAGCATGATTAGACAGTACTGCAAAGATAACAAGGAACTACTCAAAAGATGTTCTGCGAGCCTCCAGCCAAATCCAGGTCCATCTGTATCATCTGTCTTCAAATTTGACAAACGCTAATTCTGCCCTTTGAAACTATTTTACATAGGGCATTGAAGCTTCCATGTAATTTTAAAATAACCATACAAATCACAGGCAATCATTTTCCTTTCTGATATCTGTACAGTGTAGTTGAATAAAAAAAAAAAAAGCCATTACTGCACAGCAGCCTGACATCAGTCTGCTCAGTATCAAAGCACAGATCAATATTTCTCAGTTTCTGCAAAGTCTACAGTATTCTTTAAAATTCATGGGAAAAAAGCTCACCCAGTTTTCAAGCTGACCAAGGCATCTTCAACTCCTTTCTGATTAAACTTCGTCATGTAAAGGTGCATATCAGGGTAGTTGTTTCTGATATTCCTCTCAGTGCTTCCATTTGGGACTGTTCCAAATCGAAAAGGAGGTGAGTAATCATGTGGCCTTTGAAACTAGAAAGAAAGGGGGAAAGCAGTGTTTCAGGCATTCAAAATGTAAAGAAGGGCAATTTCAAGCTGAAAAACACAGAAGTTGTATAATCTGCCTCAAATTTCTTCTAGGCAAATGCTGTGGGTTAACTCAGGTCTATTATACCAGAAACTGTCTTCACACTGACTGAACTTACAGAAGCATCTACATCCAAATTAAAACAAGCTCAATTTTGCCACTCAATTGTGACTTTCTCCCAAGCATTGTAATATGGCAGGACAGCAGAAACTGGAGCAGAGAGATGCTGGAAGATCCTCATCTGCCAGCATTCTCCCTAGAGAACCCAAAGTGCCAGCAGACACACTGGTAAACAGCAATGAAAAGAAAACAGTGCTTTGTTGGTAGTCATTTCACACTTCCAACTCAGCTGGGACACTGTGGGTTCCCACAGGAAGAAAGGAAAAAAGGATCATTCTCAGTATCCAAGGAGCTGGGAGCTCAACACTCTGGTCCCGGAGGAGTGCTGGGGATCACAGGAAGCTCTGCCAGGGAGGGGCAGGGTGAGGGCTGGCTTTCCCTCCAACACCATGATTCAAAGGAATAAAAGTTCTTGCAGCTTCCCCAGGGGCTCAGCCACTACATAACCTGACATGAAAAGGGCTTCTGGAGCTCTCACACCTATATTCCTAGTCCCTATACATTCCTACCATTTCAAACTACAAACCATTTGCTCGAGGGCATACAGGTTTATCCTACAATTTCATATCTCTATTGCATCAGCACAGACAAACAAGCCAGGGGACATGTGCAAGGGAATGGCAATAGCCCAGGGCACGGTCAGGGTTCAGACCTGGCAATCATTCCCATAATCTCACAAAAATTCTTGCTCACAGATGTGAACATTTTATATGGGCCTTTGCAATATCTTAAAAAACCAAGCGACACCTGAGGATTAGATTAAAATGTCTCTTTAAGAAACAAATGAAAAAGGTCACTCAAATTAGAGGAACTACTGGCTAATGAGGAAATTGAATTGAGCAATTGATAGAAGCAGCCACCCATAAATTCCACGGTAAAATGCACTCTGGTTTTAGTGTTGAAGTTAGAAGAGCAATCTATATATCCTGTGCTGCAAGAGACAGATAATATTTACACAGTTGCTGATTCCTTTGGGGCTGTATATGAAATATTTCTCTTTTTAACATTTGGTCTCAGGGCATCAAGAATTCCCAAGATACAGAACCAATTTGCAAAGAGAACACAAATAGGCTTATACAAAACCTGGGAGTATTTTCAATTCCATCAAACCTTGACTGTGAAATTATTGCTGCAACACTATTTTCTTGTTACAGGACTACAATTAAATGCTTCATTTTAATTAAGCATATTTTGACAAAGCATAAAGGAATGAACTCTATTTTTCTCTATTTGTTTAGCTAGCAGATGTCTTACTTTTCTCATTTTCCCTTTTCACAGCTTTACTGTTTAAATTATTACTTTGCTACTACTTTTACACATAGTAATTGACCTATGCACCAAAATTACACTGTACACTAGTCACGGTTCTTAGTCTATATTTGCTATCTCCTATTCTGAGTTTATTATGCAGCACTGAAACAAAACCTGCTTTTAAATATATGTCCAGAGATTCTACTGATATAAATGTAGCTTGCTATCAACTTCATTTAAATCTACAGATAACGTATCTCTGAAGTATTGAGATGACTTCCAATATCTCCTCTTATCTGTATCAAATTCTCCAGTCAATAGAAATGGAAAAATAATTAATGAAGCATTGTCAATTTCAGGACCTGTAAAAATTGCTGCTGTTCATATCCCTGATAAGTTTTTGGAAATTCAGTTGTGGTGAGTACTCTGCAAGCTCAGTTCCCAATCCTGAGTTGTGGTAGGGGAACTGGGGGGACAGGGAGATGATGGTGGAGTAGTCTGGTAATTTAGAAATGTAGTTTGCTTCTGAATGTTCTCACTTTTCAAGAACATTCACAATAATCTAAGATGTTGGGAGGCGTTTCCTCTCATGGAATTTTTGAAAGAATTAAGACATCTGTCCAAATTGAACGTTCAAGGAACACAAATATTTCTGCAGGAGAGCAGAGAGGAATAAAAAGCCCTACTTCATTCAAAAGTCACAGAGATAAAAAGCAGATGAATAGTTCCAAACACCATCTACAGACTGGAATTTCTTGGCACCAACCAACAAATTTTAACAGCCACGAGGAGATAATTTTTTTGAAACCACTGTCTGCTACTACTGCCTCCTCACAGACTATTTGTAAAGAAAGAAAAGGGTTTAAATCTTTTTACTAACGCTGCACTCATACCTAAAGTGCATAAAGTTCTCATCAATAATATTAAACTTATATTTTGTGAACAGACATGTCCTGGAGAAGCACACGGGCTCTGTGACTGCAGCAAAAATCTGTGTGGCAGGCACGAGGCAAGAGAGAAAAAAGGATCAAGGCCCTACATGCATTCATTTTCTCTGAAGCCCCACTATAGGAAACAAAATATATCATGTTTACTAGGAAGTAATTTTCTTCCAAGACATTTTATGGAATGGTAATTTTTAAAATCATGAACAAAATTCTTAAATTGAATGCACAAGCTCCCTCCTTGAATCATAGTTGTGGAGAGATCTACTGTTATTCTGAAGACTAACCAATCCATCCTTGTCTCCCCATGCTCTGCCACCCAACAGAACTATTGCACGTGGCAACAGAACTCCAATCCTTTGCTTTTATTTTATTTAGATGCCTTAATAAAACTGACAATTTCATTAAGCCAGCAAAGTGATTTTTCACAAACATTAAATACTGACTTAATCTGAAGATTTACTTGCTTGCCTGAAAAGGCTGCTGTTCAGAGCAGCTGTTTGTTACAGTTCTGGATTTTTTTAAGAAGCTATGGAAAACATTACTAAAATAGCAGAAAATAGTAAATAACCTCTCTCTGATAGCAGGAACTCCTTTGGAGTGACAGTAGAACATCCATATTTGAACCCTGTTGTTTTTTTCGCCAGATGGAAAACTGACATTCTGATTTCTGATCTTAGAAAAGTAAAGCCATTTGTTATTCCAAGACTCTTGTTATAATCACTGGTTACTGAAATGCAGTCAATATCTATGTCTGACAACCCTCAAAAAGCACTGTAAAGGTCTGATATTGGGTAGTGGTGAGAAGGACTGAGGTAAGAGGATCACCCCAACCACCCATCATCCATTCTGCCTTTTGATCTCAGCCTGCTCTGTTTTCACAGACATATCTCTAGGTAACTGCAGAACTTGGGCCATCTTGGTGCACAAAAATAAAAGGCCAAGATTACAAGAATACTCTGATTCTTGCAAAAATAAAGAACCTGTAAATAGCTTCCTATTAAGGTTGGTGAGCACCTCCTGGACCACATGTAGGTGAGGCAATAAAGTGTGGAGGAATCCCAGCAAACACTTGGCAAGACAATTCCCTCCACTGCTACCTACTCTCTCTTAGTAATCTCTCTTTCATGACATGCAACAGGCATAAATGGTTTCAAAAGTAAGAAATGTCAGCTTTGCTGGATACTTTGGACTCATTTTCTGTACCTTTTTATGAAGACAAAGCATTTAAAAAAATTTTACATACACAAGAGGAATGTCAAAACATAATTTTCTCCTCATTTTCTGAATTATTTGAGTTTATGAACACCCACCCCTAGTAACTCCAGTACATGCTGTGCCATGTATTTCTGGGTGACACTTGGATGACATGGCATTCAGGAATTCATTAGCAGCATTTCAAAGGTTGAGGGAAACTATGAAGAGGTCTTACACCCCTTACACCAAGGGGTAAATAGCACATTATCAGGTGTCCAGAGTGTAACACATTTCCTGAATGGGAGGATATTGAATGCTGAGGGTCAGGAATGATTGCTCAGAGAGAAGGATATTTTCCCTGATTTTTCTCTGAGATACTGAGAAACCCCAGTATCTCTAACTGGGAATACTTCACTGTTTTGACAGGAGAGCTTGACTCTTCAGGTGTGGCAGTGGGAAAAATGGGAGAGGGCAAGAATAAAGAATAGCAAACTGATTTACCAGCCCAAAAGAGTAATTTTTATTTTTATTTAATTGAGCAAACTTTTAGATATTACTTATTCCAAATTGATTACACTCCTACTTCTGGCCCTTCTCACTGGCCTTTGCATATGACTGCTTTGCCTGCTGCAAGGGACAAAGTTCTCTACTGAACAACAGCAAAATCCTAAATTCCTGATTTTTTCTCCTACTAACAGCATTACAGCAACAAGGCAAGAAGGGGAGAAATATAATTTAATATCAGTCAGATTATATTCCCATAAATTATCCTTAATTATTTGAATTTTTTAAATCTGAGAAACCTCAGGATTGTGGAGGAGACAAAACCTGTGTATGACAAGAAGAATGTTCAGAAATAGATCATTGCTTTTCTGGACTTCTGACTTGTTTAATTTAATCAGAAAAGGCATGGCTCCCCTGACTTATCTCTATGGGCTTCAGGCAAAGTTTGAAGAGCTGAAAAATAAAAACAAAGGAGGCAGATCAAATAAATGATCAGCAGACCACACAAAACCAGATGGTATTTTCTGATTCAAGTATTTTTTCTATTTTTATTCTGCTTTTTGCTGAAATAAAATCCTCCTTAGCAGACAGAGCAGAAAGATGTCAGAACTCTGGAAGTTATTAGGCAAAAGCTACAGCACAAATCCTGACCTTTCCCGGCCCATGGGGGAGTGGCAAAGAGCCAGAGAGGGGGAGGCGAGGGTGCACTGTCAGACCCGAATCCCACTGCTGTGCCAGGTGCAGGCCAAATCCTGCCAAAACCCAGACTGCCCAGGAAAACACTCTGCATTTCCTCACAAACAGGACGAACATGTTTCTTACATCCATTTTTACTTAATCCTCAAGAGAGAATACCTTTCATTTATCTCTTCTAAGAACGTTAGTTTAAAATAGAGGTATATTTAACCACCTTCATACTCTATCAAATGTTTTATGACAACTCAACTTAATGAAAACAAAACTATTATAATTTTTTGTTTCTTTTTATCTGTCTTTCCTCTAGCCATGCTTGCAATTCATGCTTTGATATTCCAGGCAATCAATCAAAGGCTGGTCATAAAAAGCAATTAAAAAAAACCAGACACAAGGCTATCTGGGCCATTGCCTTTTTTGAATAACAATTTCTTTTATTTTCTTTTCTCTGAGAAAAATCCCTTGTGAAGTCATCCCCTGGGCTACACTGCATTTAAATATTTCTTCCTAATGTCAATATTTAGAATCATCTTAAAACAACTGGGCACAGACTTGACAACAGCACACCCTTTATGTATCTTTTGTATATCCATCACAACAATAATTTTGCAAATAGACTTCAATCCCTCTGTGCAATATCACTATTACAGAAAAGTCATAGAAATGAAATAAAAAAGAAGCAATTGCTAGGTTGCTGGTTTATAAGACTATTGATTAAATTCCCAAGTACAAAGATCTGCGAAGGGTTCTCTCATTAGAAAAAGGTTCAGCCTAGCTTAAACAATATAAAAAATAAGAATACTTATTATTTAACAGTCTGTGTGAAACTCAAGTTTAAGTGAACTATAAGGCTACTGTTCCAAGTGAAGTTCTCACAGTTCTTGAATTAGAAAAATGTCTTCCACAAACACATCAAAATTCTGTGCCTTATCATATGCAACGTACATCTCTCTTTACTGTGATAACACAAACTGCCAAATTTTCTTATCTATTTTTCCTATTTATTCTTGCATTTTATACAAGAAAAACATTCAAACATCCACAGACAATGTGTATCATTTTTATCATTCCTCTTTATTTATTTATGCTGGTGCCACTTTAAATCTGAACTATTTTTATCAGTTCCTTGCGCACTACATGGAAAGTAAAAAGACATATTTTCAGGAGCATTAACTGGTTTCTGAGAATCACTAGACAGTTTCTGGGTTTAATAATATTTTGTCTACTAATATATTACTAATATTTCACACAATTTTTCAAGCTTTTTTATATTGGTAATACATTCCTTTTAATCAGATAGTGATTGATTTCCATCACAAAATAAAGGTACTTTTTAATTAGTGTGGTTACTTCTGAATAGGCAACTCAAAGTCTTGAAAGCAGTCTGGTATTTTCATGCTTTGGGTCATAGTTTGTTAATAAAAGGTTGCACTCAGAATGAAATAATCCGAATTTAGTTTATCTTGCTCAGAGTTTTTTATCACAAAGTACAAAGGATTGTGAAGAATGGACACTGATCTCATTTGAGCTGAAGACCTACCTTTTTATCACTCAGTCCAGTCACTTGGTCAACAAATTCCTCTTGAATCATAAAGGCAGCTAAGTTGGCAGTATAACTGGCCAGGAAAATGACAGCAAAGAAAGCCCAAACTGACACCATGATTTTACTTGTCGTCCCTTTGGGGTTTTGCACAGGCACAGAGTTGTTGAAGACCAAACCCCACAGTAACCACACTGCCTTTCCAATGGTAAAGGATGGGCCATGGGGATCTGTAATTGCAAAAAAAAAGCAGTTAAGGTAAACCTTGGCACCATCCCCTGCATAAACAACATATTACTCAGAGACAGGGTTAAAAAAATATTTCAGTACATATTCACTGTACTCCCAATGGAATCACAGGACTCACCATAGGTGCCCTTCATTGTAATGATAATAATTTCCCCATTTTTAAAAAATAATTCAACATTTTTCTGTGTGGCATGTGGTTCAAAAGTTTTAAAAAGAAAATGGAAAGCAAAGGTTTGCAGGAGAAGTAAACTAGTGTATCTCTTGCAGTAAGATGTGTGCCACGGTATCAGCCCTGTCAGTCTTCTGTGCCAGCAGACAAGTGAAATGGAAAACTGGAGGTTTAAGTCTTAATGATTCAATTCTAGTACTTTTCTTATCCAAATTATTTTTATCATCTCCAGTCTTCCAACATTATGCTTTTTGAACATTATGTAAGCATATTTAAGATCAAAGTGTGTGAATATGTCACCTACTTTTAAGCACCTTTGTACTCAGAGCATAAATCAGTGAGACAGCACAAAGGAGCACCTGTTTTGTGCTGCAGTACAGAGCAAACCAGGCTCTGACTGTCTCTCATGTTCAGAGTCAGTTCTGTGACTCCAAATGTGTTGGCACTGCAGGTAAAATCCTGTCCCAGCTAATCCATACTGTAATTTTTGCTATTCCTGTTTTCAGTCATGTTTTAATTCACCCCAAAGAAAGTGGACAGCACACTTCCTCATTCTCATATAGGGGCAGAATTAGCAATTAGAATTAGAATTAGCAATGCCATTATCCACTCAAAAGGCCTGGTTTGTAGAGCCCTAGGAGAATAAAGGGCAGTTTATCCTCACCCAGCTCTAGGTAAGTACAGTGCAGTAATCACAGATTGCTCTCAATGGAGGGAAACAGGCCTCCCCTGACTATGACTCATTTGACCTATTTATCTCCTTTCAATTAAATTGTAATTCAGTCAATAAGGTCTGATGCAGACACCTGTAACATTATCTCGTTCTCTGCTCTGTCCCTTTATCTAAGGGGATGCACATTACAAACTCAGATTTAGCTGTTAGTTTAACTATAATTTAATAATAATTCAATTATTATTGAAATAATAAAACCATAAGTGGGTATAGTCAGTATTTTCTCACTTCAGTAGAAATGCTCTCTAGACAGTGCAAATATTTCACTATGCAATCAAGCACTACATCTTAGATTATCCTCCTTTTATTCTGCAGCAGTACTGGGAAGATAGAGTACAGTAAAATAAACACAATGGAGGTGGCTTTTGGTTAATGAAACCATCTTCTAGACACATTTAGGACTGAACTGATACAAGGACAATATGTATTTTTCTGAGCAATAATAATAATAGGGAAAGTATATGTCAAGGAAGCAATCCAAAGTTCTGTTTATGACACTAGAGATTGTATTAACACTGAGCTTCATCCTGCCAAAAATGCCTAGGGAAAGGAGGCATCTACATGAAGATTCCCCTTTATTTTAAGCTTCCCATGTTTAAAATTAACAGCATCTGGATTAGTGGGAAGTATCTGGAGCTCAGTTAGGATGGTCTAGTGCCATAAGATGACCTTGTAGCTGTCAGTACACTAAATAATCAGTCCTGGCACATGAGGTGGCACAGAAAAGAACAGCCAAGCCCCTGGATACTCAGTGTCTCTATTCACCTTTGAGTTTCCCTTTTTTAGCAGTGTTTATTTTGTACAGAGGTTACACATTTACCATCTTATTAAAATGATAACATCTGAACATTGCAATAATCCCCTTTTTCAGGGAACAAGCCAGCCATAATGTAGAAGAAACCATTAGCTTTTAATAGTGGCCAGAACTGTGTTCACCAAGCTGGAAGATCTCTTGTTATAAAACAAGGCAAGAATAATTTAGAAATTAAAACAAAGGCTGCACTCTCAAATGTCAGTTAAGTAACGGGAGGATGAGGGCATTGCAAGACATGGAATCCTCATTCTTGTCTCAAAGTTGTATATAATAACATACAACTGCAGCTGTCACTGAGAAAGGCAAGCTCTGTATTAAATCTATTTTGAAAATGAAGTTTCTATGGTCATGGATGTTACACAGAAAGGACTGATGCTCTTCTGCCATTGGCCTCATTTCAAGGCTGAGCTCATCTGACTTTTCATAGGGACTATAAAACTATGTACAAAGGAACTACTATTTTTCCAAATTATCCACTAGAACACAGAAGTTTAAATAAATTTCTCTGAACAGACCATGAATTCATAGCAGCCAGGAGTAGAACCTACTCCTATGCTTTTTTTAAGCTGACATTTTACAGCTGATACAGTGAACTAACCAAACACTGCCTGAATACAACTCTCTGGTATCACTTACTCTTCTATATGTTTTTATTCTAATGAATTGGAATACAAACATGAGCATATATGCCCTCAAAAATCACACTTTAAATAAGAACATACATGGTTTCATAGCTACTTTCACCATTTTTATTCCTATGTTATGTTTATTTGAAAAGATGGAGGGCAACGGGTGGGAAATACATGATTTTTCATAGCTGAAGGGTTGGGTAAAATGCAAATCTTACCTCTCCCTTGTGCTAAGTTCCTGTTATATCCTACAGGACTGAAGTACTCAAATATAAAGACAGCCATGGCAGACACGATGAGAAGCATCACAAACATCATCACCCAGACAGAAGCACTAAAAGGTTCTGCAGCAAAACAGACAAGAGAAACAGAAACAGTTCATTAAACCAGTTGCAGCATAAGAATTCTAATGTCTTTGCTTAGGCAAGCCCAGCAGCTTCCTTTAAATTAACTTTTCCCAACCAAAATGCTAGCAAATATCTAAGTAGCAATACATAACGAACTGCTGTTAGTATAGATACACAAAACCCATAAAATCAAAGGCTTAAGTGTAAGCTGTGATTCAAAACCAAAGGCTGCACACTTTTCCTTTACACTGGGTGGCACATCATTGGTTTGATTCACTGCTTATTCAGTCCACAATCCAGTTGCCTATTTCTATTCATCCCATGTTATACACATTCATCAACAGAATGGGCCAACCACTATGACTGTTTTTCTGCAAAGCAAAAGCAATTAAGCATATGTTTAATACATTTGGTAATTCAGTGAAGTAGACTTCTCTTTCGTTTTCTATCCCACAAGAAGTGTTAGAGGAAGGAAGGCAAACACCTGCATTCAAACTAAATGTTTTTGTTTCAGAAATTTTTTCTCTCCATGTTCACTTTCATCTACCTGCAATGAAGATGATGTTTTTATCAATTGCAAACACATACTTTTGAATGTCTCATTCTCATCTGGGAGCAAATTACTGAAATCAAAAGGGTTTTATGGAAAACTGAATGTCAGTTTGAAAGACAGAAAAACCATAATTAAGTAAAAGAAGTAGGTTGGAGAATAAAACTAAAAGCATTTTCAAACACCAAACTAAGCACCAACTTTTTGAAAGGATTGAGTGTGGTAATAGCATGTGATAACACAGAGTTCTCAAATTTCATCTTTCCCAATCACAAATTCTCTGTCATTTCAGGAGTTCCTGTGGTACAAGGATATACCTTAAAAAGATTTGCAAGGCAAGGTAATATCTCTATATAAGGTCAACGTATTTGGGGGCATTTTATATCATAATTTCGATAAATAATGCAAGTGTGAGCATGCTCTGAAGTGTGAGAAAACAAATGACAGTATACTATTTCTAACTAGCATAGAATCAAGACATTTGAAATTACAGGAAATTAGTGTGTTCCAATGCTTCATCTGTTAGTGAAAGCCAAAGCAGCTTCTCTCTCCTAACTGCTTCATTCTTTGACTCAAATTAAGATTAGAACCACTGAAATTTCTCCCATCATTGCAGAGAAGGACTATGACTGGGAGCTGAGGTGTGGAAGCACAACACCTCCTTCTGAGCCTTGCCCCAGTTAGCATGACTGACTCCCCCAGAACTAGAATGAAAGGTAGGAATTTGTGCCCAACCATAGAAAACCAATGAGATCTTTTGCTTGTGCTACAAATTCTCCAGAATTGTGGAACTAAGACAAGACCAAATGCCAAATATCTCCACTGGTGATTTTGGATAGTAACTAAAAAGGCAAGGCAGGGAAATTCTAAACCAAGCTGTTCTCTTTCTGGTTTTGAGGTAAAGTGAAGGAGCAGCATTTTTTTTTAATTATTTTCTTTTTAAGACAAGCTATGAAGTTCTTTCAATTACTATAATTATTTATTTGGGAGACAATAGTAAGTTAGGAAAACAACAGAATTTGCAAAAGGAAGAGAAAGTTCTGCTTAGATGCAGGCAGGGAAAGGACACTATAAAGCCAAATGCAATCTAACAAATATTTTATGAATTCAGATATTAACTGGATTAAATTGAAATTCACATAGAATTACCATACAATTTTGACAGCACTCTCATAGAAGAAAGCAAGGCTGATAAAACCCTTATCAAAAGCAACAGTGTAGAAACAGCAATGGTAATTTGTCAAAATCTAAACAAGACAAAGGGCAAAACAAGCCAGTGTGCAAAAGTGAGCTATAAACAACAATTTAAGCAGATTGCTCTTTAATAATTTAAGGAGTCTGGTAATGAGGTGGAGGATTAAAAGAAGCAATAGGAAAACAAAAAGCTATTTAGAATAGCGAGCAGTAGGACTGAACAAGTACAGAATCAATTGAATAATAAAGTCGATTTTTTTGTCATATCAGTGATCCAATTACACATTCAGCACTGTTCTTTGATTCTCAAAGGACAGAAAGAGAACTTCCCCCAGGCAAGCATCAGGTTTTAAAAGAATTTTCAGTAAAGCTATGATATGGCAGAAAAATATTAATATATGACTTGCCAGTGTACATTTCAAATGACTGACAATGGGGAATATCGATCAAGGAAAAAGATGTCTTTGAGTTTTACTTCCCACCACCAAAACCAATAGTCAAAGAACATATTAAATAAAAAGGGGCATAGATTTTCTATTCCACTAATGCCTCCAGAAAATAAAACTGATCTCATCCATGAACTCTCTCCCTCTGAAAAAATATAGAAATTGAGGTTTGAGGTTTCCCTTATTTTGTTTGTTTATATAAAGTCGAACGAAACCTCCACAAAATCATTTAAAAAATTATTTGTGGATCTAGTATGTATGAATTCCAGTACAACGTGAAAATGTTTTAATGTGGATAAAACTCCCATTTGAAGGAGACACTCCAGAATCAGAACACGGCAGATAATGAGGGAAAAGCTGTCACAGCCCATCAGTTACTCAGATCTATTGGACACAACAACTGAATGGAAAACCTAGTCCCACAAAATCCCAAGCTTGTCTACACTCACAGAAACAATTCAGAAACCCAGATATTTCAGGAACGTTAATCAAATGCTATTTAAAAAAAAAATATTGTATTTGACAGATTTTTAAAAATCCTTTAAAGGAATTATGTAAGATGACTGTATTCTTAGACATTCACTTAATTGAAATGAAATCAGTCTGTGAATAAATTCAGTGCCTCCCTGATACTATTTTGCAAGGCAAAACATTTTACTACTACGCAATTCCAGCAAACTGGCAGCTTCATCTAGGTCTGAAAAACCAGAACATACTTCTGAGAACACAGACTTGATTTATTGGTGCAGTAAATCAAATTTCTTCCAAAGTAATGCTATTCTACAGAGCTTTATAAGAAGGGGTTATTTTTGCTTTTGGAGACACGTATGCCCAACTAAACCGATAACATTAAATGCATTTTAGAAATCTAATAACTATGTTCCTGTGAAAAATGCAAAAGCAGCCTCTCTTTTGATGGTGGCCATAAACAGCTTTTTAAGAGATAAGTAAAAAAAAAAAAAAAAAGAAATTTAACTGCACTTGCAGCACATTTGGAAAACACTCCAATACTCATATTTTAAAGGATAATTTCAACATGCTGCAACTGCAATTTAAAAATGAACTTTACAACTCAATAACTCCGAGAAATGAAAAGATACTATTTGAGTATTTTCATTACAAGTACAGTCTCTTGCAATTTCACTTAAAAGTCTTTCATTCATATAAAACACCGACAAAACCTGCTTATGTATCCCCACATCTGGGAAGTTATTTGATTACTCACTGTGTTATATTTACTTGCATCATCTCTGTAACGTGCTTTCATGGAACAGAGAAAAAAGCTCTGTGGTGAAATGATGATTCTTGTGCAAGAAAACCCAATTATTTGCCTGCTTGTAGCTGATACTACACCAACAGTTTGTTCCTCAATGGCTATAAGGAGTTTCAGTGGAAGTGAAAATCTTCCACTCTGCCATCTAGAAATGGCCCCACTGCTGACCCAGTGGACCCGAACATACTTAACTGTTCCATAAGTATCTGGAACACACTGATCTTTCATTTTTCTTCTTAATGATTTTAGTGTCTAGCACTATTTTTCTGTACAAGATATCTGCAAAAGTACTGGGCCCAGGAACATAATAGCATTCCGGACACTTCTGATCCACCTCATAGCTCATTCTCTTTTCAGCTTCAGGTAAATTCAGGCCAAACACCAAATGCTAAAGTAAACCATAAACACTAAAAGAGGAGGAGAGAGAAATAATGAAAGGAGAAATGCACAACTGAAACAAGGAATATGTAAAAAAACAAGTTCAAAGTCTTAGTTTCTTTGCATCCCACCTCCTCTCTGCCCAACCTTTCACTTCTTCGCTGCATCTCCACTGTTCAGCTGCATCAATGGAGAAAACACTCAGCTCTCCAGTACAGTAGTGGGGTATTCCAAAGTAAGAGGTAACTCTTGTTAAACTACCTTTCAGATTATATATAAAGATATAATTAAACCAATTATAATGGGCTTAACAAGCATAAATTAGTTTGTAAGGAAGCAGGTTTGAGGATGTAATCTTACCAACTGAAGGTTTTGGGGGATTCTTTGAATTTCATATTGAAATCACTATCATTGGGTTTCACTTAAAGCATCTGAAACCAACAGCATTATCTTCATGTGTTAATGATCATGTTATCAGCACATCAACATGGTACAACCTTCCTAATGTAAAATTCAAAACTTGACAGAAACGTGTCAATGCACTATATATCTTAAACAGTTAAACCAACCAAACTCTTTAGAAAGGCAATTAAATTATCTGGATGGGTTGGAGAATCATACCTAGAAAAGCAGATGGTGAAACTGTGCCGTTGCTCCGTGACACCATGACACTGATCCCAGTCTCGACAAATGGCACCGAGAAGTCAACCACCTCAGAGCGCTCCTCGTTAATTGTGAGGGACCCCACGGCCATCACTGCCCGGTGATACACCACCTGATCCACACAGAGAACACACCACCAACATCACTCAGCAGAGAATTCCTCCGTTCTCCAAAAGAACTAAAGCCAAACATTGCCAAGTTCTTATTTAAGAGCCCTTTTACTCAATAGGACTTACTTCACCAATCATTCCATTCCACACATTATTGACTTTTTTGCCATGTTTCCCGTTCGTCACCAAATACAGGTCATATGTGAACTTGACAGTTTTCGACAACTTCTTCAAGATATCGATGCAGAATCCTTTGCAGCACTTCTTCACGTTAGTTCCCTCATTAGTTTTGTTGCTGTCAACAGAGAGGAGACATAAATATTCCTGCTAGGAAAAACAGAAGCACCACAACAGCCAGCATGCTGTGAAACAACATTTTGTCATACTTGTGAGTGGACATGTTTTTCTGAATCAACAGAGAAATAATCCACAGGATGCTTTTATAAATATATGCTGTTTGCAGTTTTTACTAATCATAGTGTAGCTGCTTGATGAGACAGAGATAATGTTACCTTGTATGACATGATTGCTGCTGCACTATCCAGCCTAACACACTGCACTTCTCCATCAAGACATAGTCTCCTTTTACTAATCTCTCTCTTAGGATTAGATTAATCATTTATTGCTTTTACTCTCAAGACATCAGACTACATGTCATTTAGTAATTAAAGCACATGTAAGCTATAAAAAGGCACAGCAGTTCACTGTGCTGAAAATGGATGCGTCTTCTCAAAGTGTACTTTTTCCTGCACTTTGAGAAGGTGAATTTCAGGCCACCTTTGAGTGCAATGACGTAGGCTCTCCCTCTCCTTTTTTTTCTGAAATGTTCATTTTGTGACCTCTAGAACATTTTAGTATAAGCATCTTCAAAAGCTAAGGCAGTATTTTACCCCCTTTGAAAGAATTCAAAATTAAAATAAAACTAGTTTAGAACTTGACTAAGTACAGTTATGTCAGGAAAAAAAAAATCCTCTGGGCTTGAGGAAGCATGTGCACAATCATTTAACAGTCTCTGGAAACCCTGAAAAACAGGCATCATATTCCCTAACACCTGCTCATTAAAAAGCTGCTGTTGTTATATTCAGTTTATAAATACGTAGACCAAAGCACAGAACAGGTGAAACACCCCTGATAAATGCTCAGTGAAACCTTTTCCACTGATTTCTAATGACTGCTCCAAAGTTATGGAGCAATAAAAGCAGGGAACTTGTCTCTCAGTGGTAAGTCACAGTGGTACTTTAAGCTGGAGTAGTTTATCCTCTACCACATTTCAGCATATACATCCACTTTCATTGGGAGACATCCTCAAATTGTTAAAGACTAATGAAAACAGGCGTATCTCAACACAACTGGAAACAATTGAAAGAGGACTCATTAAAACAGCCCCATTCTAGAACACAATCTTCTTTCATATGACTGAAAAGGGCTAATTCTTGCTGACTTTGAATTTGCTATAAACTTACTCTCCTGTCATTAATTCAATGTGACTTGCGTGTGTATAACCAGAACCTTTCTACTTTTTAGAAAGGAAGATGTGCAAACAAGAGCACACCATGTGGGAAAGGGAAAAAGAAAGAGGACATAAAATCCCCAAGGAATAGCAAAGACAGGAAGCAAGAGAAAAAGAGCAGCAAAGTACCAGAGAACAATTATACAGTGAAAGAAGGGAAGAAAATAATAATTGAGAAACTAAGGGCAATATATTTTGCACAAAGAAAACGAGGAATGCTGTGTATTTACTCACTTAAGCCTGACGAATTTTCGGCACGGCACGGTGTTCTTTTGGCAACTCTCCATCAAAGGATCCACGTCCTCCACAATGACAAAGGGAGCCTCCTCCAGGGTGACAATGCTCAGGTGGTTGTCGTCTGGGTCGCTGTCTGCGAAGGAGCTGTACCTTGGCCACACCGAGTACTTCAGGCTCAGGGAGTTGTTCTCCCATTTCCCCACCTGAAAGGCCAAGATCCACAGGCTGCTGAAGCTGCTTGCTGGTCTTTGACAAACGGGGTCTAATACTAAACATGCTGGGATACAGGTACAGGAAATTACACTGCCAGGACAGTTGCTCTGGGGGTTTTTTTTAAATCAAAATTACTTTAGAACTTCCTAGTAATTGCATGAAGTAAGAAAACGCACTGGGGTAACGGCAAATAAGGGAACATTATTTTAAAAGATAATTGTTTTATAAAGACTGGATGTCATCAGTTAACACTACTCATCACCTCGCTATAGGTGCACTGAAATTTGATATGCATCATTTCCATTTGAGCCAGAACAGCAAACAGATACTTCCTTTGTAATCAGGACCCATTTGAAGTCATAAGGAAAAAGTCCTCAACAAACACCCCCCCCCCCAAAAAAAAAAAAACCAAACCCTAATCCCCACACACACATATCTGACTGATAACCAAAATATCATAATGCCATTTCTGTATCTTCCCAAAAGAGAAGACTCTTCTATACTTGGAGTTTGAAAAAGCATGGTGAAAGCCTTTTTTCCAGGCTTCCATTGCACCTGGGCCAGGCCAAATCACGTTTGTAGTAAGGCACTCTATTAGAAATAGTTCTTATTAGAAACAATGTGGTTTATTCTGCTTTAGGTAATGCCAACTGCTGGGCAGGTTTAAGAAAGCATATCCCACTTTACATTAAAATTTCCTGTTTATTTACTATTATAAATTTTCCCTTCTAAATTAACCTATGTTTCTTTCTACTTCCAGATCACTAGAAAGAAGTGTACAATTCAAATATTTTTTAAAGTCTAGCATTTTATTCCTCAGATTCTGTTTTAACTACTTCTTATTCATATATTTAATTACATGTTTTATCTGATGACAGGTAATATGAATGAGCTAGCAATCCACATAATTTATAACCTAATGCATTTTAATAATTCTTGAGTTGCTTAAGCTAAAAAAGTAACAACACAATCATGAGATTGTTAAAACATTTCTTTTGGAAGGAAAATGGTGGGAATTAACAGCTCAATGAGAGACTCATGACCTAAAAAAAAAAAAAAAAAAGTAAAAAAAAAAAATAACCTACCTTCTGTCTTTAAAGACTAGAAAATTAATCATAAAATTTCCCAAAGAACATGACTTATATCCATTCCTATTTAGGGAAGCATATAAGCACATGACCTTTGCACTTTCCTTTCCATCCTGTTTATAAGTCAAGATGTTTTGCTGAACTTTAATGTAGGAGGCATAAAATGCCAAATCTCCACACACTTAAATTAGGAACTCCAAAATATCCCAAGGGAATTAGGAATTCTCACTTAAATCAATGGTGATTGTAGGATACATGTACAGTGCTAGTATGAAATCTAACCAAACCACAGTGGATGAAGCCTTTGTGAGACCATCTATTTCAGATACAGGGAAACAAACCTATTGTTTCTATCCATTTAACTCTGCATGAGGCAGAGTTATTGCAAAAATAGTTTAATCATCAATCTATAGGATATAATGGCAGTCACAGCAGTGTGTGTTGGTTTATGTGAGCTGACACGGTGTCACTCACAGTCCTAAACACTCCATGGCCATCTGGGATGGGGAGACTTCCAGCCAGAGCATTGCTTAAGTCAAACAGCAAATGTGCCAAGGAATACAAGGAATTTCAGAGGTGGAAAATGTGCCTGTTCCAACCATCAAGAAATGAAACACAATAGCATTAGTGTGCTCAGGACTACAGTCACCTGCCTCCCTAAACCACTCAATCCAGGAGCTGTGAGGAGGCAGATCTGCCTGATCCTGAAGCACATCCCTCTGCCAGCTTATTTCTTTTGAGAGGTGTATCTATAAGAGTGGGGAAGGCAAAACTGTGTTAAGAAAGATTTTGAAGTAATAAACACAGCAGTGTGCATTTCTAAACCAAACATTTTTTAAAAAAAAAGAGAATTCAAGCTGAAGGTAACACTCAAAAAATGCTGCAGACATACTCCATTACAGAACCATCCAAAACTGCATGCAAATACTTTTACTGTACTGTATGCAAATGCCACAAATTATCCAGAGATTTATGAAACATTTCTGTGATTCCTAGTTACACTGATAATGATGTGGCCTCGATCCCAGAGAAACACAGAAAACGGCCCTCGCTTGAAAAAAAGAGCAAGAGAATCATTTTGGGGGTAGATCTTGGCCCAAACCATAAAAATCCTTATTATGGCCAAAAGAGTGAGACTTTCATAAAAAATGCACTTTCAGTAGTGAATCAAACCCTTGATTCACTACTGTAGGTGCAAAACTCAGCCTCAAAGTCCAGACATGCAATAGTACATATACCATTGTATTTCTTTTGAACATGTACTTTCTTTCCTATTTTCTCCACCTTCACATGCAGTCTGGAATATTCCCTATGGTTTGATCTCTACAGGATACAGGAAGGGAAGCAGAAAATAACTGAGAGCATGGAAGAGCTTGTTTGAAGTCAGACTGAATTAGCAAACACAGGGTCCTCACCTCACCCTCTGCTGCCTAAAGCACCTTACATCTGACTGCAGGCACATGTGCTCTCACCGCCTCATCCAGGCTTCTTTATCTTTTGAAGATTGCAGCCAGGGAGGGTGATAATGAAGAATTTGGTGTGTTTCTGTGCAGCAGTTAGATAAACACAGCTGTGCAAAGAAAGACAACTTGCACAGTTGCTGCACCTCAGAGTCCCCTCTCCTGCTGCACCCTAAAGCAGTGTCTAAACAATATAAGGATGATTGACATAATCCTATTCACACACCTTCACAGAGACCATCAAGTCAGAGAAAATGAGCAAGGCCAGATCCTGAGCAGAGCTTCCCTGTGGGCCAGTGTTGGCACAAAAAGGATGTCTGTCGCACCAGCTATCTCACCAAAACCAAACAAATAACCCGGTCCTGTCACCCTCCTCCCAGCAGATGGGAGCTGTGCTCAATGCACAGCCATCATCCCTTTGTAAGAAAAAATGTTACATGACAACATGGATACTAAATGCACCCAGGACTACCCAGCCAAAGTTTCAAAAAGAGAAAGATTTTCAGGGATGTTCCTCTTGCATTAAACACACACACGTATTGCAAACATACTGTTTGAGCTGTCCCAGTTAAGAAAATAATGCTGAGCAAAAGCAAAAATCGAACTCATCTTGCTTTATTGAAAAACTATTTACTACTGTTTTTTCATCAGAGTTCTCCACTTAAAAGGAAGAGCTACTCTGGCAAGGTTTAAGTCAATAACTAAAAAAAAATAGTTTGTCAGGTTAGTAATAACAGCTGCAGAACAAAGCCCAAGAGCAAAACCCTTCCTCCAGAAACAGCATCTGCTGGACAACTGCTGCTGCAAACTTTTGTGTCACTTCATGTTTCTGAAGGTCCTTCTTTGACAATGGCCCTCTAAATTTAAAGAACAAAATATGATGTGAGCAGTTTCATGTCTTATTAATAAGAAGTGTTTTACAGTCCTACATGGTTTCAAGACCTCCATTTAAAGACCTTGAAGTTTTCAAAGTTTGCTGCAAAATCTCATATGGGCTATGCAAATGTCCCATTCTTCCCTCATGGCTGCTCCTGATACTGTCAGGAAGGCACCAGTCCTGCAACTGGGAAGGCTCAAAGGAAAACACAGGGCCCAGAGAGTATATAAATGAACAGGAGGATAAAAAGAAAAGCTACCACCTCCTGCAGCCTCATTTTTCAATAGAGAATTATTAATTAGCACTCACCAAATCCTCAGTGGCTGGCATAGTTTTGGTTCTGCAAAATGGCCCAGATAACTCTACACAGCACAAGAGTTGAAACTCAAGCCAGAGAAGCTATTTTATGAGTTCTGTCATTAGAAAAGAGTTAATCAAATTGACAGCCCCTTCCTCCACCTCCCAGCGAGGAAAGACTTTTTATCACCTCTGCAGTCAGTAAAGATCTTACAACTCTCCAAAAATGTCCAGTCAGCCGTACCTTTACATCCAGAGATGAAGAGCTAGCCTGAAAGTCTTCTTATTCCTTTATCTCCTCTCTAATACCTAGATGTAAAGATCAGGAGCAAAGCACACCACCCATGCTTTCCATGGGAGCTGAGATTCCTTTATGGTAGCAAAGAGGTGGGGACCATCTTCCTTGGGAATACATGATTTAAGAAATGCTGCATAGCAATCGATGCAATTCAAACAACTCAGCCCAGTAAAGGTCAAAGGAAAGGCCTTTAGGCTAAGCAAAAGCTCACTGATACAGAAACAATATGCAATTTTCAGCTGACAATAAGTGTCAGGACAGACATATTTACAGGAAGACTAAATACACCAAGCAACAAGGATGGAACAGAGAAAATGACAACTCAACAGATGTTAAAGAGCACACTGCTGCTTCTGCTGTGGGCAAAGAATGTATCATGTTACACCACAGAGCCACCGACAGAAGATAGATACACCCGCAAATAGAGGATTAGCTCATGCAATTTCATCTGTTCTGCTTAAAATATATGCATCCCTTCACAACTTCCAGGGAATGTCTATCATGAGACACCAGGATCCTTCAGCTATCACAACCCCTGCTCTAAATCAATTGAGATTTCACAAGGAACCACCCTGTACCATCTCAATGACTTTTTATCACCACTCTGACGAAAAGCTCTGTCAGAAATCTGCCCGAGTGTTATCATGTTCCTCAGTTCTTGCCCAGGGAAGTCAGCTCCACCATTAGAGACAGGAGCTGCCTTTTCTCAGCTACGTGACGGGGGATGTCAGGAGCCAGATGGAGCTCTCTGTGAAGACCTTGGTTCATTTATTCCAGGCAGGAACCGCGCACCCTCTGCCCACTCATTCCTACTTAGACACAAATGTGTACAACCCCACACAGAGCTTGCAAATCTGGCATATGCTAGTTAATGAGAGCAAAATTAAGTTCTACATTAAATCCTGCGTTAATAGAAAGTTAAAGATGACAGGCTATGTTTGGAATACACCTGGATGTAAGTACTGGCTCTTGCAGTGGTGTTTAAGTAGCAGTTGTGCCATGTAGCACACAAATTCACCCAGAATACAGGCCACCATGGTAATTTTATTTGCATCTACCTTGGAGCAGCAGTAAAAATTGATCTTACCCCGGAACTCATCTTTACACATGGAATACACCCATCTTTAAATTCTACACAGTCCTTCACACTTCACCTAAAATATATGATACGCACTGTTAATTAAACCAGCTATTTTTGCCACTGTTAATTATATTCTAGTATATGATTTTAATATCAGATTGATTTATTTTATTTCCACATCAGGGGAAAAAAAAAAAAAAAGAATGACTAGCAGACTGTGAATTTGGCAACTCAGTGAAGTTGATACCCAGGTCACACCACACTGAGTAACATTAACAGGAAAGCTGCAGCTGTGTCTGCTGGACCTCTGAGGGTTATTTAGCACTAGCACAGGGTTCCTGCAGCACTTTGGTGATATTTGGGTAACACTGTTAACTCTGGAAAATTTATCAAGTTTCACTGAAACAAGCACATTAAACTTGTCTTCTTAAAAATCTCTTGCCTAAGAACAGCATCCCCTTTGCCTGTCAAGATTAGCAGCAAGAATATGAATGTTGGTGTCAGAAGTTTGAGTCGTTGCTTCAGGATCTGTCAAAATATCTTGCTGGATGCCTGTGAAACATGCCCTAAAATGTGATTTTCAGTCTTCAAACTATTATCATCCAACCAGCTTTTTTTCAGCATCTGATATGGGACAAATCCCTCATTCAACCTCATTTACATGTGAAGTTACCATCTCTGAGTTTCAATACTGAGTCACTTATAAAGGAAAAGGAACTTATTTCCTGAGGGGTAATATGTATGCTCTTTAACTATGGTTGAATGAATTTTCGATAACCTCAAGCCTTAAGTCAAGTATATCAATTTTGAGACCAAGGAAAAAATTGTATTTGAGTCAAATCAGATTAAAAACCAAATAAAAGTTGAGCTTAAATAATACATCTTGGATTTTCAGTAGAGTACTGGGTAAAAAAAAATTCACATAAACCCAAATTACTCTTTCTACATAAATAATAAAGTAGCTGCTCACAGTTTCTATGTACATTAGTTACATTATGAGGATTAACAGACTGTTGCACTGTCAGTTTTTCACATGAGTAAATCATTTAATTAGATTCTAGGACTCGCTGTTTTCCATATAGGTTTGAGGATATTTAATAAAACTTCAATAAAACAATTCTGTGATACTCATTGCCATACTGTAATAGGAAGGAAAAGCAAGTGCCTGGCTGGAAACTCAGAGCAGGGAATGTTAGATCTCAGATGAGTAGCTTTGACAATTTTGAAATTGAGCAAAGCAGCTCAAGGAAAAAGGAACAAGAGGAAAAAAAAATTGGCTGAGAGATGTGGGATAAAAAGTGCAACTTGGAGAGAACATTGAGACAACACCAGAGAGATGTTCAAATTAAGCAGGGGGTAGGGAAGGGCTTCTGAAGTCTCTAAGCCAAAGGAATTGAAGTGATCAGTACTGCTCTGCTGATAAAGATGTGGGGTGTTCCAAGATAGCCGAGAGCTACATCCAGCTCGCCAGGAAAATTGATTAGTCACTTTATTTGTCTTCATCCACAGAGGCAGGGATCAGCCTGTGGTCAGAAGAATAATTCTGGTGGTGACAGCCTGTTCTTGGCCGCCTTTCCCTTCTCCCCTCTGACATAATTAAACCTGGCCCCCTTCCCACAGCCCAGTGCTGGAGCAGCAGGCACGAGAGCTGCACACGGGGCCGGCTGTCCCTGCCCAGCACCTCGCCTGGCCTGCCACCAACAGGGCTCTGAAGCAGGGGCCAGAGAGGAGCAGAAGCATCCATTTTTTTCTGGGCAAGAGCCTCCTTCAGTCCCACTTTTCCTCCTCCTAAAAGCCCCTGAAACACGGGAGTGAGCAGGGAGGGATTTACCCGATGGAAAGCTGTGCACAGACAAATGTAAGGCTCAGCCTACAGAGTGTCTCAGCCCAGCAGAGCAGGTGGAGTGTGCACTGCTGCCACACAACGTGGTAGGTACACCAAAACCTGCCCCAAGTCCTCATTCTCTGATAGGGGAGTCACTGGAAGGTTAAAACAGGCTCAAGTTATTTCTTAGAAATGATGTTGGTTCATACACCCGCTATTTCTTTGCTGCTGTTAGCTCATTTTTCAAAAACATCACACTCATCTCTCCTTGTCCTTTGAATAGCCTCTTTAGAGAAGTTTCGAGGTACAAAATGTATAAAATTATTTTAACATAAGCATTGTTGGCTGCCTCCTTAAGCATTTTCTGCCTTTGGTGCCTCATACTAATAATATTCTCCAAGCAGTATGATAATTTTTCCAGAATATTATACATGATATGCAGAACGTTGAAGAATTTTAAAATAGAGTAAGAAATTTTCACAGTGGTTAGTGAGCAAAAGATTCCTCCAAAGATTCAAATTGACACATTTGGAAAGGATTAAATTTATCCAGAGAATTAAATTTGCATCAAATGAACATAAAGAAATACACAGTACAATCTAGGACTAGTTTCTGCTTTTGCATGGAGTAGCATATTTTTTGAGATGTCCTTCAGTAATTCTGATTTGTCATTATTATTCATCAGCATGAAGAGTCTTGTAGTCTTACAAACTGGAGTTTTAAGTTGATTTTATGGATTCCTAAAACCATAAGAAAAAGAAATCATAAATTTCAGCAGCAATTTAGAAAATGCAAGATCATGCCTCATGAATTTGAAATAAAACTGGAGGATGATAAGTGATGTATGTTTACCTACAGTCTAATATTACAAGCAGTTTCTAAGGTTCCCTGTTTTTAAACCACAGATATCCGGAAAAGCTCAGAGCCAAAACAATCACAGGCTGAGACTGGAGTTTTAAAGAAAAGAATGCACATGATAAACTTTTTAATTTACTATTTGCATATATGATTAACCCTGATATTAAGTCACTTTTCTTTCTAGTCTATATAGAGGTTTATGGAGACCACTTGTCTACCTGGAGTAGTCAAGATTATAAATTTTTCAGGCAAAGTTTGTTGGGACTGTCCTCCAATTCAGCAGGAACTTCACAGTTTAAAAAAAAAAAGGAGTGCTTTTTATTTAAAATCTGCCAAAAAAATACAAAACCAAGCAAATGAAAGGACCAGAATTATCAAGATATAAAAATCCATCAAATTTAAGTAGCTAAGGACCAAACTTTTGGAGATTTTTCAGTGATCCACTTTATTTTACTGAATTGTAAGAAGAAATGGAAATGCAGGGTATGTTCCACAGAAATCTGAAATCCACTTGGCTTATCTATTGCTTCCCTGTTAAAACTCCTTGGATGTACAGAGAACCAGGTAAAATTATCTCTTCTGAACTGTTGTGACAAACCCCCTAGAGCAGAACATCATCAGTGACACGCAGGACATTAATTAATCTGTCATTATCATCACCAGGGCTCTCCCAAGTCTCTCCCACCCCCTCAGATCCTGTACCCAGGGCAGGACTCACCTTTTCCCACTCCCGCTCGTTGTTCAGCACTATCACCACCAGCCTGGGGTGTGCCTGGTAACCATCGGCCGTGAAGGACAAATCTCTACCTTCCCAAGTCACATTCATCATAAACCTGGAAGGCAAGGAAAAAAATAGAGAGTTCATTGAGAAATTAATGAGCTGTCCAGCAGTTAATGAGCAGCTAGTTCAGTCATCAGAACCACTGATTTAACACGTGCACCAAATCCTGCCAGCGCTGAGAAGAGCCTGCACTTGCAGCACAGGAATCACAGCATTTCAGAGCACTTCGTAGTACAAAACAAAGCAAAACACTGTTTTGTATGAATTTTATTGCAGATATAATTTTTAAAGCAGCTTCCACATTATATATGTACACCCCATGAATAATCTTTCTGGCACTTTGTACCACCTCACCGGTTTTTCAGGAGCATTTTAAACATATCTACATCAGCTCTGTATGTATTATATTATCGTCCCTCTAGAGTGATACTCAGAGCAAAGTGCATCTGGTCTGTCTTCCCCTGTTCAGACCTCCAGGAGTCCTGTCATCCCTTCCCAACACTATGCTGTTGTGACATGGGGATAAGTTCCACCAAGGCTAAAACCACATGTGAAAACTTTGAAGGGGTTTATAATACTTCAATTCAGTAATCTCAAAAGAGAAAGAGAAAGAATACATGCTTTAAACTTCTTTGTATTTCGGTTAATTTTCAATGGTTTTCAAAAGACATATAAATTAATATAAATTAATTTTAAAAATAGATGGACCCAAATTAAAATGTACAAGAAGGAGAACTATTAAACTTCGTTGAAAAAAAAACAGAACTCCACACTGCCAATGTGAACCTGACAGAGTTATCCCACAGGTAAGAGGTAAAACTGCAATCCAAAGTCTTGGTGATAGCCCAGCACTTCCAGAAGATAATGTGCCCTCCTGCCCATGCCATGTCCATGATCTGAAGTTAATCACATTGAATTGCACTGAATTTCACTGCAATGTATTTCACTGAAAGAACTTCAGCCCAAGACGTATACAGACAGAAGTGCAGACATCCATCCCATAGATACAAGTGTTTTAAAAGGGCAAAAAGTTACTTTAGCTATTCTTCATACATTACTCACTAATGTTTTACCCACAAGAAACTGATATAAGTTTACAAGTTGTATGGTTTTGGAGCTTTATTGGTTGGTTGGTTGTTATGGTTGGTTTTTTAGCAGCAGTAGTAGGATGGTCTCTCAGAGAATGTGATATAGACAAAATTATTCAGCTCCATATTCAAAGGAGAAGGCTTTGTACTGACACAGCTGCCTGAAAATCCCAACAGCAGAAGCACACTAAATAAACATTTATAGACCCAGAAGAAATAGTGGCATTGTATCATAGCAGTTAATAATTAAATGTGCACTGCCCTGAACAGCCATCTTAACATCATTCAGCACTGGTTTGACAGCAATTTGTAAATTCTCCCATTGTAGTAACTCATATTTTGTGACAGACTTTCAGCATGAAAATTTTCCCCTTGGCAGAACTTTGCTGTTCAGTTGAACTAATTTCCCATATATTCCATTTTTCATCCAGCAGTGAAAGAGCTTGTTTGGGAACAAAAGGCTTGTTTGCCACCTTGAGAGGCAACAAACCACGAAACAGAGTTTACTTGTGCATACATGTAAGGAACCAGCACAACATTCACTCACTGCTGAAAATCAAATGCATTGTGACCCAGGGAAGGAAGTGCCCATGAAGTGACCACAGGGGGAAAACGAGGATGTGCTGTGAAAACACACAATACTTGTATATTTGCACTTCTGCACCCTCCCTCAGAGGCTCCCTCCCAATTCACACACGAGCAGTAACAACCCTCACAATGCACACATCAACTGACAGGGCCAGGGAGAAAACAGGTCATGTCAATAAACCTGAAAGCCAAGCACTTTGTGCCCTCCTAAGGGCTGGACCCCAAACATGCACCCTGTACTACATCAGGCTTTTGTGTCCACTTCGCTTTTTAACTACATATTGGTGACTGGACTTGAGTTGAGCCCTTTCTTTATATAATTTGGTAGGATCACCACCCCAGATTTCAAACACCACTCATCATATTTTTGGATTAATATGCAAATTTCCTAACCAGTCAAGGGCCATCACAAGATGCAGTGCTGATGTTCAAGTGTTCCAAAAAAAAAAAAAAAAGAACCACAAATCTAAACTGAAAAACTGAACTCAGTGTACAGTTTTAAACCATGTGAATTTAACAGCCATTTAGTACTGAAAGATATTTTGCAAGTTTTTTTTTAGAAGTCCCTAATCTGTAAAAGTTTCTTGTCTGATCTGCGTACAAAGGTACCCATGAGCAATGCGGTCTGAGCTACCCCACTTTCTCATATTGCAACAATAAAAAGGACATCAAAGAGATTCTTATTTTCCCAAGAACATTCTTTCTGTACAAAATTCATCAGCTGCTTGTGTTCTTCAGAAACAAATGCCTGCAACCTACATTCCCTTTTGAATTGTCATTTTTCCTCTCCAAAGGACAGAAGTCCTGCTCTGCTTTCACTGGCCAAAATCCCAAACCTCTTATCCCTTCAAAAAACAACTCTGTGCCCTTCTGCTCTTGGTTAGGAAGAGTGCAGTAAGGCAAGCATTTATAATATGTTGTTCTTACATAGTTTTAAGTTTATCCAGGATTAATTCTGTGCAAGATGTCTCTGGCTTCTGAACTGGACAAAATGCATTTCTGAAGTAGCTTTGAAAATGCATATTCTTGTTCTCAACTAAATGATGTTCTTGGTTATTTGAGCTTATTACCTTAAGGGGGCAATTCAGCACACACCTTGGATTAGTAGTTAATCTGCTTTCATACCTCATTAATGCTGCAGCCTTTGCAAAGACATGATAGCAGGAGGCCTTGTGATGGTATTTTGACACTGAAATCTTAATTAACTTTTGCAAACTGAAATTTGTAAGATTCTCCAGGTGATACATGATTGAAAATGGTAATTTTTTTTTTTGGACAGAAGTTAAGCTCTTCTCATGGCGAATACAAAACAGGTTTTTTATCATGCAAAGAACCAAACCTTTACTATATTTTTAAAAATACTTTTAACATTTATACAATCCTTTCTTGCTTGTCATTTTCCCCAACAAAACTGAAAAGTGTTGAAACACCACAGCAGAACACTCTTCCTATTGTACTTACAGCAAGCCTTTGAAGCACCAAGGTTACAAACTTCTCTCAAGGTTTCCAACTTTATTTTTATAGACTCAGAAAGATCAAGTCGTTCACATAAAGCTTCAGATTAATGCCAAAACTGTGCAATATTTATCCCCATCAAAATTCTGACTCTATCCATAAAACCAGAGCATATTGAATAAGGTGGGTTTTCTTACCCTGTAAATACTATATCACAACTGCACAATTTCCATTAACAAATGGGCAAAGACTTTGCCAAAAGGATGAGAGCTCAGTTTTTAGAAGACCATTTGCTAGGGTATGATACTGCTGAGACAGTCACCTTTCTGGCCTCCTTACAGGAGATAAGGACCTTCTTTGTCCATGGGGTGTTTGTTAAGGGTTTCCTATCCAGTGTGAGAACAGTAGAAACTCCAGCAAAGCCAACTGCTTCTGGAGCAGAATCTTTGAGACTTTCTATTTCTATGTTATACAACAGCAAACACATTTGCAGGCTATGGCATTTCTTTTGAGGTTTACCAGACAGATGTATGTTCAAAATACTCATGTGTATTCCTGTAACAGGTGCAAGGATTTGAGAGCAAAAGCAAGAAGGTTTAGTGGATTCTGTGCTGGGCATTATTTCAAACAAAACAAAAAACCCAAACGACACAACATTATGTAAATTATAAATTATTATAAAGATCACTTTGTCTCAAAGATCAGTCCTAGCCCCATCTTCATAAACCTCAGGAGAGCAAACCCAGGAAACCAAAGCAAGTGTGAAGTCACCTCTGGAGCCCCACCGGTAATGGTGCTCAGAAGTCCCCACCTGGCTGCACCTCCACCTGCTATCTCTCTGGGATGCCAGGGAGGAGAACTCTCACAAAAATTCCCATCCTCAGTATGGGCCCACTCCCTGTGTCCCAGAAGACCCTGCAGGACTGGTTGGGCTCAGGGACTCAGCCAGCTCTGCAATAACAGGCTGGTTTATAATTAGTGTGAAATCCACCTAGTCTGCAGCTCCCAAACAGATTAGCAGCTGGGAAAAAAATGATGGGTAAGGCAGAGACATTAATGAAAACATCACTTCTAAGCTGCCTCCAAAGGAGAGAACTTAGTTACCAGACCTGTAAAATAAAGCACAGGGCCTGGCAGCTGCAGGGAGCAGAAAGCCCACAGGACCCCTCACTGCCAGGAGTTCAGACACACGTTTCCTGCCCTCATCCTGCAGCTCAGATGAGATAATCAACCTTGATAAACGCCCCAGGTGTCATCACCAGGGACTATCACTTTTTATTTACTGCCCTCTACACCATGGGGCAGTGCTTCAGATCTGTGACAACTGCAGGCAATGAGGAGAAGCAGCAGAGACTTGGGGAAACACAGGTTCCGTAAAAGAAACTCTCCCCCTTCTCTCTCAAAGAAGGAATTTCCGAACTGAGATTTAAAGCAGATGAAATGCCTCAAAACCAACATGTTATCTGGCAATATTTTTTTTTTTCCAAATAGTGTAAAAAACAGCCATTTTAATAATCTTGACAGCCAGCCTGTTTGGCCTTGGCATTCACTGAGTGAGCCTCATATCTAAAAAAGCAGAAGTGAAGCCTAATTTTGTCTTTTCCTCTTTATATTCTTGAGGCTCTGAACTGCTGAACTTCCTATGATTCTGCCATGAAATTGGAATGATACTTACCAATAGAAATCCCAAACAAATTATTTATCATTAAGAAACAGATTTCCTTTGTAAAATTAAATCAAGAAACGTGTAATGGAGAATATATGTGTGGCCTGAAGTACATATAGAAATAACTCTGCAATAAAACACTACTAAACAAGGTACTGATGCTTTTTTTTTTTTTAAGTCAATTCTAGATCTTAGGTTATGTAGGAATTTTTTTCTAAATTCAAATCCTTTTAAGTGATACAAAGAGTCTCTTCTTCCTCTTCGTGCACTCTCCTCCTCCTCCTCCGCTTCCCCCAGCCCTCGCTCTCCTGAGTGTAACTCTACAATGGTCCCTTACTTTGGAGCTGCCTCTCCCTAGGCCGTGAGCCAGCATGGATGAGTAAAACTTTGGGAGCGTTATGCTCAGTGGCTGTGAACAAGGAATGTCATGCCAACTCCTTGTACCTCCTGCCAGCTGCTCCTTAAAGCATTAACTGCCACTGGCTCTGGGAAACTCGTTTTGCCCCAGTTCTGCCAGACAAGCAACGAAACTCTTGGGGAGCCCTTCTGAAAGGGGAGGGAGCAAGATTAGAAAGGGCCCAGCTCCCTGAGAGGCTGCCACAGACTAAAACACTAGAATGTTTAGTGAGTTAATGTTATTATTATCAATAACATTTCACAAAAAGCACTAATATGGTTGCATTTTGCTGCGCCACCTCAGAAGCATCCCAAACTCTTCCCTGTGAAGCGTGTCTGGCTTCCTGCAAGGGGATGGTATCTGCAGCAGCTACGGCTCCAAGAAGGTTCATTTATCTTTTGAATTTTGACCCCTGCTTTCAGCTCTGAAGTCTGACTGCTCGACTCCCAGAGACTATGCTTCTTCTCTTGTTTTAAATTATTTTAATTAACACAATAAGAGGATAACATTCTAAAAGTCCCTAATTCAGCAACTGCTTTGTACCTTCTGCTTCCTAAGCTGACCTAACCTGGGTGAAAATTTTAATACAGATTTTCAGTAACTTCTTGAAACACTCTGTCAGTAAATCAGCACTGTCTCGGGGTCTCTTGGGTGCAAAGTTTTGCTCCACAACCTCTCTTTCATTGCCAGTGAAGTTTAGTTTTACTTTTGGACAAACATGACAACAGTTTAATGCATTCAGTTCCTGCTGTATTATGCAGCTATATGGAAAATGCTGTCTGACTGTAAACGTGACCAGTCTTCGCGAACGAAGATCTGGGAAAGGTTTTTTTACCTTTCAAGCCTGCGCAATGGATTTTTTAGGTGAGACACAGCCTGCGCTGAACTGAGCCC
>JAWWLV010000035.1:5941598-5965943 GCA_035041135.1 Platyrinchus mystaceus
TTCTCTTAGATGGATGGCCTTAGGGGCTGACGAGCTCCATCTACCCAGGGGAGTGTCCCTGAAGCAGGACCGGGAATAAAACCTGCGACCATGGCAATGAGAGCGCTGCATCTTAACCGCTAGACCACCAGGGGTCCCCTGTCTGACTCTAGAAGGGGGTAATTACAGCAGTGAATTCAAAGAAGTGCAAATATCTGGTTGTTAATGTTTAAGACCTACTCATCAGAAGCAAATTAGACTTTGTGCATCCCTGTGTACCAATCCAATTGCTACAATCTACTGGGTCTCCTGATCAGAAAGAATGCCCACGCAAATAAAGGAGCGAAGTGGGATCCTGCCACTGACAAATTTTTTTCTTGAGTATATTTTCTAATTCATTTTTTCATGCTGACAATAATCATTTATTAAAATCCAGGATGTCTGAAATTAGTTGTTAATATTAAATCTAGGACTGGCAGCTTAGTATATCATCCTCATTTGTATTTGTTTCCCTGGAGCAGAATTCACAGTGGCAAAGGAGAAGAAGCAAATCCAGCAAAACCTGAAACTTCTTCAAGTTTTAAAGTTACCAAAAGTGAATTACTAAATTGAAAGTATGCTTAAATTAGCTGTTTCCCTCCATGACACTTAAGCATCAGATCATAACCCTGTATAAAATGCCCTCCCATGAGCACCCACTGGCTCCAGTAAAACCTCGGTGTGATCACAAAATGGGAAAGACAAACAAAATATCCCAGATAGTCTTAGGTGGAAATATATAACATTTGTTTTTCTGCACAGCAAATATGCTACTGGTAAAAAAGCATTTTTCTTCATATAAAATTAAATATTTATACACCTTCAATCATACAATAAAGAAGATGATACTTATTGTTCCCAAGTCCTCTGACATAAACAAACAAATCCTCTATAAATTGGCTGTTGATCTGTATGCAGGCAAAGATTAAACAGATTTGCTGGATTATTCATCAAACCTTTGTGTCCATTTAATCCCTGACTTTTCTCAAAAGAGGCAAATTTATCTGTCATGCCAAAAGCTGGAATCAAAATATTGAACTTGATGGATGACTGTCAGGACTAAAGGGACAGCAAAGCCATCGCCCTCTGGAGAGAACGCTGTTGTAGTTTTGCTGAATCCTAAGAGCAGCACAACAGCAAGGACAAGGAAATGAACCATGGGGTTGTCCATGAAATTGAGCAATGCTGGGCATTGCTTTGGCATTTCAAAACACTCTCCCCACAGAGTCCCTTAGTTTTTAAAGCAGGGTCACTCAGGGCAGGATCAACTAAGCTGTTGTACCTGTCCCTTTGGACTTCCCATCGCTGCTGCTCCCCAGCTCGGTGATGACAAATAAAGCAAACTATGCTTGGGAAGAGCAGGATGTGACAGCCTGCCCAGATGACTTTGGACAGGTTTCTAGACCTACACCTTCACTGCTGGAAGATAGGCCTCCAAATCCTGCCTATTATTTGGCTGTATTTTAGAACTGAATGTAACTAATCGTAAAGCACCACGTGGTAAACACCTGACTACCTATGGACAGACATCTTTTTGCTTTTCAGGGTAATGGCCACAGAGCAACAGCTTTGCCATCCTCATCCATCCCTGTATGGATCTGTGTGGTTGGAAATCTTGCTGTGAAATGTATCTCCCAGGGTCATGACTTTTATACACACCCTGAGTACTCTTCTAAACAAAGCAGCAGCATTTCAATTCACAAAGCAGCAGCGTTTTCCCTGATGACTGGCAGGGTTCTTGTGTTTTGCTATTTGTTTGCTTGCATGTTTTCCTCTTTTTTTGAGAAGGAGTAAGCATTTGTTCAGCTGACATGGCATTAATGAGGTGCTAATTCTATTTATCCTGCTGTTCCAGTATTTCACACAGTAGTGGTTTTCTGCCTTGGGAGATCTGGGTCTTACACAGATAGGAAAAGATGAACTGAATCAATACAGATAGAAATACACATATATATCCATGTTTTTAATGCATTGAAAATGAGCCCTGTATTTTATTATAAATCCTTTATTCATAGGGAAAAAGTAGTTTTCCCATGTGTATCAGAAATGAACATTGATCAAATCATTGCAAAAACTAAAGCAAACCTGATTTTCTTCTGGACCTAGAAAGCCAATAAAAGCATCTCAGAATTGCAGTGACAGAGGAAAGATAAATTGTGTGCTTCAAAACAAATATATCTTCAAACCAATTTAATACTCAAAGGATTTGAGAAAGAGGGAGGAGGAGCTTTCACTTCATGGCTTTCTTTACATAGAATTTCTTCATAAATGGAGATGAAAATTGCTATCTAGATGTGGGAAGTCGCACATAAAGCATTACCAATTTCCATTTACAAGCAAATTAGCAATTATGGCATAGTCTTAAAATACTATACTGGGTTTAAAGCTGAATTAGACTGTCGTTACAAAGGAGGAGTCTAAAAATTCTTGTTTTTTGCTCCCTTGTTCAGTTTTTTTTGCTCAGGCATCACCTTACACAGCCTTTTCCCTGCTTTCTGAGTTCTCTGATTCTGAGCTTGCAAGCTGTGTCCTCTCATTCAACCCGACTTCTCCAACTCTGATTTTCTGCATGAACAGGGGGGCACAGTACAGCAGATCCCAGGTCCATAAGCTGTTTCCAATTACATTAGCCCTTTCCATTGTGAGGATGCTCCAAAATCCTTTGTTCAAGTCAGCTTCTTAATACAGTACATATACACTTGCAGTTTAGAATACAAAGCTTCACTATCTGTGACCTGAAACTGTGAAGATTATACTTCAGAATAAAACCCCAATTTAGGCATTGATTTGTCATGTAAAGAAGAAACCTACAATTTAGTTATGGGGATGAGAAAGTACAATAAATTTATGTAATTCACCTTGGCATGGGTCAGCTCCCAGAGATTACTTAGTACTGGTAAATGCTTGTATACACTTGCCTTTCTTGCAGATTATATGTGACAAGAATAGTCTTGGGAAGTTATTACATAAGAAGTACTATTTAAAGTTTATTCATTTTAGTGTAATTCTGACATTTCTAGATTAGAAACAGCCTTTTTGTTCTTGTGGTGTTGGAGAAGTTCAAAGAATCTCCAGTACCGAAAATCTATTCTCGCTTCATAGCTCAGTTTTTCACATTGGAAGCGACTTGATTGACCAGAGTGCACTGCTTCTCCTATTAATAATTTCTATGTGCATCATGCACTGCACACTGCAGAATCTCCTGGTGAAGTCTGATCTCACTGCCCTAACACTCACAAACCCTGTTCTTGTAGTCATGCATATTTAATCACAGAATCACAGAATATGCGAGTTGGAAGGAACCAACGAGGATCATCCAGTCCAGCTCCTGACCCTGCTCAGGACACCCCAAGAGTCACACCATGTGCCCAAGAGTAATGTCCAAACTCTTAATGAGGAAATAAAGATTGTTTGAAGAAAGACAGCTTTTGCTGAGTACTAAATACCTTATTCAAATCTACACTAGTGTATTACCTAGACAATGGGGTAGGAGCCTCTTCCAAAACAGGTTCAAGCTTTTATGCCCCTTCCAACTGAACCACAGTATTTTTAACACCAACACTTCTGATAACAGAACACAATATAACTTTCACAGAAACTGGAGTTCAATTATTAATAGCTTGTTTGTAGATCAGATCCCAGCGTTAAGGCCCAGAATCTGGTTGAGAGGATGACATGAGCTTTCACTTTCACCTGCCAGTGAGAGCCACCCTTTGAGGCTCACAGGCTGGGTGCAGGTTGAACAGTCATTCCAGCAGTGCCTCCCAGCTGCTCTGCCCTGACGTGAGGGGCACTGCAATGGCTTTCCCAGAGCCACCCCAGTGCTGTCTCCTGCCACTTCCAGGGGCAAATGGGACAGCAGAAAAAGAATCCCAGATTTTCTGCAATGCCTCTGGTGAATTTGCAGTTTTAAAGGCAGAGGCTAACAAATAGAACAGGAAACACAAAAAATCCTAAAGGCAAGTTCTCTTTAAGGGTAACTGTACAACTACTTATAAAATAAATGTATGAAATGTTAAAATCCATTTACTTTGCAGAATCTGGCCTTTAAGAAAGCTTCTAAAGAATTCTGTGTACAAAGATGCTGTTTTCATGGAAAACCACAACTGTTGCAGGACATCATCTGGTAACCAACTCCTAACTTAAATGTGCACATACAGCTCAAGATTAAAAGTGTTCCACAATCTATCTGAAATCAGCACCAACTTTCCTTCCTGTGCCACTTCCATCCTGCTTTTCTGTAGAAAGTGCTTCATCTGCACTACTTAGTCAGAACAAACTTCATAAATACTGCTCAGTAACTTCCATATGAGATATTGTCAAGAGCTATTAAAAAATATGAAGGTACATTTTACTTCCTCTCACAGACCAGATAAAGAAATGTATTACTGGGTAATATATATTATGCAACACTTTGGATAGAAGTAATCAGGAGCATCACTTCTGAAAGGGATAATTAAAAGGAAAATTATAATAAAAATAAAAGAATCCTGATGTAAACCTTGGCAGTTCCCATCTGACCAACTGTTTTGAGAAAATATCTATATCCTTTTGGATCTGTGCAGATTAATTTTACAGTTATTCTAGCAGAGGTGACAAAACCAAAACCCTCACAAGTAGAAGTGACAGATTTCAGTTCTTAGGTGATAAAAACTGCCTAACTAATTTAATACTTCTATAATTTCCAGCAACATCCTCTTTAATGCTGCACATTGCTTGTCTTCTAAAATATTACCAGGTTCCTGCTGATGCAAGTGATTCAGGCACAGCCTCCAGAGCATTTTGGCAATTTTACCTCATAGTTATAAGTACACAACAGCCCAATTTTGTTAACTCAGCTTAATACCCTCTAAGACCAATTTCTGTCATCTTCTACGTTGGATTCAGAGCAGTATTATTCTCCACAGCACATAACATCATCTCCAGGAGCACAGTTATCAGTATAGCAAGTCCTCTTGCACGTTCTCCTGGAACATCTGAAAATCATTGCTTAAAAAGGGCACGGTGGGATTAGCAAAAAACCAATATTCTCCTTCAAGAAACATATAGAATAGAAATCTACCAAGGCTATGTAGGTAAGAAACCCCAAACCAAGAAGCCTTACTTGTGCAAGGTTTGAGAGGGCCTGTCATTTTTCTCCAGTTGTCCATAGCAGCTCGTTCTCGCCTCAGGAATGAAGGAGTATTTTTCCAGCATGGCCGATGCAGCAGTGGCAATAACCCCGAGGCCGTCCCGTACCCGAGCTTCTAAAGTGTAGTCCCACTCATCGTAAGCTGCTGAAATGAGTCCTGAAGGAAACTCCTTGGGAGTGATTTCTGTGTTACCGCTAACCAGGCTGGGAACTATCCAAAAGAAATCATAGCCAGTAAGGCCCAGGGAGCGAGCCTCGTCCAGGATGTAGACAGCTTCATCCTTGGAGCAGTAGAGCAGGATGACAGAGGAATGGATTTTCTTCAGCTGAATTTGAGTCTTGGCATCTCCAAAGGCAGTATCAAGTATGATGACGTTCTGCATGTCCCAGCCCACAAAACTATTTTCCACAGTGGTCTTAATGACATTGATGAAATCTCTGTATCCAGGGAAAGTGGTGGTCACCAGAGAGAACACGTGCCAGTCGTAATCCTGCATGATCTTCAGCATGATAATGGCTTCTTGCTGGATGGAAGCCCCAAACTG
Organism: Platyrinchus mystaceus; assembly: GCA_035041135.1. Taxonomy (NCBI): domain Eukaryota; kingdom Metazoa; phylum Chordata; class Aves; order Passeriformes; family Tyrannidae; genus Platyrinchus; species Platyrinchus mystaceus. The sequence goes on from JAWWLV010000035.1 coordinate 5,947,293, forward strand.
GAAGAACGTGGACATCACATCCTAGAACACCAAACACAGCATAAGATGAGCAATTTGGTATAAGTCTGAAGGGAATAGAATTTCTGATTCTTCTGCTCTCTTGTTCTACCATGGCTATCAAACTTCCATTGCATTCCAGTAACTTTCTGTGACTTATCTTACTTGTATCACTACTAAGCCACACTGATAATAAGTACTACATATTATTTCATAGTGCAGAAGGACAGAGGTGCTTCTTGTTTTAACAGCATCTACCAGAAACAGGCAGCACAATATATTTTGTTGGCACTAAAATTACAAACATTTCCATTTGTCTATTTTTACTAAGTTGCTGTGAGATACACATTTATTTTTGAATTTTACATTCAACACTGATATACAATTTTTAGAGTGCCAAATATACACAGGAAGCTGTATAAGTTTTTATTTTTATTTTACTTCAGTATTTATTCCTGACCAGTAGTGACAACTTATGTGCATCATTTTCAGATACAGAAAGCATGAACTCCTGGTGAAACAAAAGCTTATGATTTAAAAATAAGATATGAATCATTCAAGGTTTCTTCTGCAGGCTTCAGAGGAAAGACACATACAGTGCATTTAATTTAAAGAGTTTTATGAACATGCTTGCAAGCTGCTATCCTATTTTACACTTGCAGGGAACAGAAACAGATTAATTGACTTAAGTTTCATGGCAAGGTGGTGTTAAACACACAAATATTAGTGAGAGTGTTAACTCAGCTCTGCAAGCTCTGTAAATCTATTTCCAAGCAAAGTGTCTATGTTTTTTTTAATAGAAGATGAGGAGTGTTATTACTTTCCGAGTGTTAAGAGGCTGACACCTGGATTTTTATTGCTTGACAGCAATAAAAGTCTTACCACTTGTGTCAGACCATAAAGACTGACACTGAAGGCACAAAATACACAGTGCTGGTGGGAATGAAATCATCTGCCATGGCTTCTTTGGTACCTCAGAGATGACATTCTGCATGCCAGTGCCAGATTTGAAGTGGGTTTAGGTTAAATATAAATGTTATAAAACTCATTTTGGAGCAAAATTGAATTAGGAAGATTTGGTTTCTGAATGCTTTTAGGAGCTGTTTCCTGGTGACCTGCACTAGATACTTAAAAACAAGCAAACAGGCTTTTTATCTGGGGACATTTACAGCTAAAGAAATGCAGCACACAGAAAATCTGCTCAGAGTCAGCATTTAGTGATTTAATTACTGATTTACTATTACAAAGTAAATTAGATATCTAGAGACAATGCCATGAATCCAGCTTTGCTGCAGCTTCCTAATTGAACATAAAAAATATTGTAATGCAAAGTCAATCACTTAAGTTTTCTTCTCCAGCTCTTATCTAATCTAGGTTTCTATTTGTGAAATATCCTGTAAAATGATTAACAGTAAATTAACTAGATTAGAGACACCATATCCTTTAACTCTCCCCCTTTTCTCCATGTGGTTTATGGCTACTAATGCAGTGGAATAATTCTTTCAAACAATACATACACCTTGGTCCTTATGCATGACAAGGAACTTCTCCAATTAGGCAACTGAAGATTAAGTATTTGAGGGCAAAAAACAGTGAACATGGACATCTCCCAGTGTGACCTTTCTAACAAGTAAATACAGATTTTTAACCTAGAGCAGTCCTTGACATCTTCCCTGGCAATGAACAACAGTCCTGTGCACAACACCCTCTGCCACCACTGCAGGAGTCTGACAACAAAAGAAAAGCACTAAAAATAAACCCTTTCCTTCTGTAAACATTTTGTTAGAAAAATAGCTTATGAAAGGAGTTTTGACTAAACATTTTTGTAAAGGTCACACTCATATTTCAAGAATCCTTTTCATATAATTGTGAATGTGAAGGCCAGTCAAAACCAGGCAATTAAGATCAATTTGTGATCAGAATGGTGAAAAATAACCGCTGTAATTATATGCTGAAAACCAGCTTGGGTTGAAGAAAAGTGGAGACACAAATATCACAAGTGAGATTCTCATCTGAAGAAATCCCATGTAACTGCACTGACTTCATTTGATGCTTTTATAGAGCTGAAGACCTGACTGTGTGTGTTTACAATGAATCTGAAACAGATGGAAGATTGCAAGCAAATTGCAGCCTTAGGAACTTTAGCAGATATTTAAATGCCTATAAGGAGAATATTCAAGGACGTATCCATTAAACATGGTAGGGAACGGGGAAGTTTTGTGAAGAAACAGCAAATAAATAAAACTGTGAGAAATTCAACTATTGTATCCTTAAACATCTACAGAACTGTTCATTTTGGGTTTTTTAAGCTCCACATTCTTCCCAAAAAGCATTATTATTCCTCGGCTTTATACAGACTTAAATTACATATGTATAACAAGATACTAAGTTCTACTTTTCTATATTCAGATGCAAATCAGAGTAATGTTTGTAGAAAACCAGAATTATTCAGTTATTTTCATTTAACTGTCATCTTGTCATCTATTCAGACATCCATCTAAATCATGGCTCAAGTAGGAACACAGATGTAATATCAGAGATGTTTGAAATGAACACCACAAATATGTTCTTTTTCTTTCCTCGGTGTTCCCAGCTCTTGAGATTATTGGTGGAGGATGCAAGGAAGTGGTACCACTTATTAAGGGCAAGAAGCATGTTACAGATGAATTCCACAGATAAATCTCAGAGCATGAAAATACTGTTACACTGATAGGAGCAAAAATTTAGTTACGGAAGTTGTGGAAAGGATTAAGGCTTTATTTGATTTTCCTGCTTTCACTTCTTAGCTGGATTCTACTACAGCCATGTGAACAAAAAACAGCAATGAGAAGGGAAAGGAAAGAAAAAATGCAAACTTTTTGTTTCTCTTTGTCTTGCACATGAACACACAGTTTATGGCAAAACATCTCCCCATATGTTTCACACCAGAAGGATGTAATTCTTCAATTATTTCTTGCTTAATGTTATCCTTGAATTTTGTACACAACATAAAATTCTGGCATTACAGGAGAAGGGCACTTCAATGTTTTCACACTTTTGCACAAAACAGAGCAGCTCTTCCTGCTGCTGTCATTTTATAGATTAATATATTAGAGTAAGTTGCTTTTTAATTAGTGTACTGAGTCTATAAATCTGCCACTGTTGTCAGAATTGCACATTTCACTTCCCCAGTTCCAACAAATTACAGGAATATTTCTCTCAAAACCTCATCCTCAGCTATTTTCATGACATCTTAGTTTCCAGGCTCTGGCTTTTCCATGAGATCAGTGAGGTATATTCACAGCTGTTGTAATAGCTGAGCTAAGCCCTGACAGGAGTTTGTGCCTACTAGGGAAAAAGCTGCAAGAGTTGGTCAGTTAAGGTAAGAAACATTTGTTAAGTAGCATACCTTTTGTTAAATGAAAATTAAATGCTAAACCAGAACAAAACAGGGGTCAACATAAGACCAAATCAATTTTCCACTTGGCAGACTTGCTAAGGACCGTTAGTTCACTGGTAAGACAATATTATGACAGGAAGCAAAACCCAATGTGAAACACCTTTCAAAGCAATCCAGAGGATGATTTTATTCATCTAGCAACAATATTATTATGACAAGAATACAAGCAAGACTTTAAAGTTACCTTAATTGTTTCATTCTTACTTACTCTCTATTTTCCACAGAGATCCAGCAAAAATCATTTTTCTCCTATTTGACACCACATTCCCTTCTTATAAAGATTTAAGACACGTGGTGCCAGGTCTACATACACAGCTCAAGCTGTTTCCTGTTTAATGAATTATAGTAGTTATTTGGCATTTTTATAAAGACTGGGAAAAATGAAAGCCAGAGATTAGTCATGAATTTAACTGAATAATTTAGCATCACATCAAAAATATCCTGAAGAAAATTATTTGTACTGATCTCAAATATAGGTAAAAAAAAATATATATCTTGCAATGTGTTAACATGGTACCATTTTTCCTGGATTACTTGAAGGGATGTGTTGATCCCCTGGTAAACATGAAGTGAACTGTGTTTCTCTGTCAGGAATATCCAGGCTTCAGCCACAGAGTCTTCCTTCATGGAAGGGCACAGTCCCCTGTAAAACTTCCAGTGAATGCAAACACTGAAGTGGAAGAACTGAAAGGGAAACCTTTCCTCCCAAGACACCCTGCACATTTCCCAATTCTTAGGTTATTAAATTCCGCCTCTATTCATTAACAGCAGAGAACACGCAATTCCCAACACAAACATCTCGCTGAAGTGCCCAGGGAGAAAACTCCTCCATTATCACCATGGGAGCAATTTGGGGGAAATTATACACAATTTTGTACTCTCATACAAAGCATAGCAATATGTGAGGGTGGAAGTAATTTACTTACTTTTACAAAAAAAAGCAGAAAACTCTTGCCTGCCAAGGACTTGTCACCTCCCTGGCATCACACATGGCAAAACTGTGTCCCACCTGTTCCCCTGTCCAGCAACACCTGGACCCCCAGTGTCAGCCCTCCCAAGGAATGGGCTTTCTGAGACAGCAGAAATAAAGGAAATTTCCTCTGTAATTTAACTGGTGCAAATGTACAGCCACCAAATGTATAAAGGTCAACTAAAAGGACAAAATGAGGCCTTACTTTTTATTTTAAAAGTTTGCTCTAGGAGAGGAACATTGAAGTTAGAAAAGGGCAGAAGCAAGCAAGGGAGTACATTATGGCTCTCCAACATCTGACATGTCCCCTTTTATTATTTCAAGGAATAAATATCAGAGAAACATGATTTCAAAAGGTTAGCACTGGCCTAATCAAGCATGTTCTTTCCCATTTCCAGAGGGAGTCTGCAGGAATTCATTTTGCAAAGACTTCTGTATTTTCAGGTCACAGTTTTATCCTAAGAATTTTAAATAACAGGTTTCATGTGTTTTTTATTCTCTTTAATACATCCATTTAGTTTTATACTACCTCCTTGGCTTATACTGGCCTGCTAGAAGAGCTGAATTCTGTCACTAAATCTGTACCAGAAGGGCAAGAAAACAACTACAAAGGAATGAGAACAGGGTTTCTACAGATCATTGCAGAGTCCCCTGGCTTTTGATCCTTTACATTCTTCCAATAATAGTGTGTCATGTCTAATGGAAGTAACTCAACACGCCATTATAGTGAAACAACCTAATTATGGAAGACAACTAGTTTTGCACAGAGCTCATGAACCATTCCCTGGGCTGGAACTCGCCATCTGGGTTTTCAACACATCTGGTTTTTCTTTCACAGATTGTTCAAGTACTGGAAATTGTGGTGTCTCAGTCCAAGCTCCTGTTCAACCAGGCAGGCAAGTGAAAAATGCTTTTTAAGGCTGAAATGACACCAACAAGCCTGTGACCAGACTTGATAAAATCCTGGAAAGATTCAGCAGGGATTTTGCTGTTGTCATTTGATGAAAGACTTATTTACAAGATGCCTCTTTTCTAGACAAATTTCAGATTCCACGGTTACAGAAATCTCTTGCACTGTGAATATTTTAATGAGGAAGGGGAAAATTGTGTTTCTATGAAAAGGTAGCATAGAGCTGGCTGTACCATAGCTATTTGGACAAGTAACAGCTATTGTGCAGCTTTTGGGGCCAAAAAGAATCCCAAGAAATGAAGTAGAATACTGGTGGAAGGAATATAAGGGGAAAAGAAAGAGTATTTTCAGAAAAATTGTATTTGCTTTCTATGTTCAAATATTTCTTGAATATAAATCACTGACTCTTTAAGAATTGCTGGGTCATGTGGTTCTGTACATCAGTGTAATCATTATTATCCTAAAATATTTTTCCTTTATGGGATTTGTATGAAAGCTTCATTTCCTCTAAGTATTTCACCCTGAAAATAAATATTAAAAAATGTGTGTTACCTAATATATAAGGTACCAAGGAGGAGAGATTTTATGCCATATATAGCTGAGTATCATTTCTGCCTCTTGTCATGACTGAGATAAATGTTTTATCATTTTTTAAATTTAGATTTTTTTTTCATGGTTTGTACAAGCAGTGTCCTTCTGCTTTATTCATGTAATTAGCCAGCACTAAACTGATGTAAGTAAATAGTCTCTTCAAGAGCCCAAGAATACCTCATTTCCCTTAGGAAAATTTGTTTAAATTAGCCATGCAGCACATCCTTCACCTCAGAGAACACCTGAGTTCACATGGAGAGCTCTCGAGTCTGTCCTTTCAGTGAAACTTCTTCAAGCAGTTGTTATGAATGATGGGGAGAGCAATCAGGAAAATTAATGACTTTCCAAAGACAGGGAAGTCAACTGCTGTGAAGTTACTGGTGAAAAGAACTGGCTTTTTGCTGTGTGGAAACGTCCATCTGCCAACAATTCACATTTGAGACACCACAACAAAGTTTTGGTGGCAGCATTAGAAAAAAATGGGGTACTGTTCCTGTTCTCCCTGTGGCAACCTGAGAAGGTTTAGAAAAAACTGATGATGACCTGTTCTGAACAGGTCACCTACTTGGCTGAGAAAAATAAACAATGAAATGATGCTATAAAACAAGACAGAAAGAAACCCAAACCATCCTTTTACTGCAAAACTATCAAAATGGACTTGTTGAAAGGAGGAAAGCCTTTTAGACTCGTCAAAACCTATTCACTGGGTAACAGAAATAAAAAGCATTCAGAAAGCATCAGTCAGCTTGTGAATTAGCCCAGTGAAAGGCCAAGACTCAGGAAATCCAGCAGGGTTAGACACAGACATTTGAAGAAAGGAAAAGTCTAGTTAACTTTTCTCTCCTAGTACTGGCAGTTCATTGTAACCCACATAATTCACCTCTAGAAATAAAATGCCACAAAACCACAGGAAGGATGAAGGACACCAGCCAAATAAAATCTTTGGTATATAGACTATCCATCCTCACTATCCCACTTCTCTTGTATTCCACTGTGGCTTTATTTACCAATGTTCCCTTTGTTTCATAGCAGGATTGAGACACTCTGTATTTTACTACCAAAACAACATGCTGGGCTATGGGGAACTTCTCACCTTCCTCAACTTTAAGTCTGTGACTACAGAGAATTATCTATGAAATCAATTAGTGCATTTGCTTTGAACCACATCTGCTCCCACAAGGCCATCAGGGATGAGCTTCCCTTGATTCATGGGCAATTTGTGGAACTCCAATGGATATAAAAGCCAAGCATTTAGGTTATAGTGAGTTATACTATTTCTTGGAGCAGACAGCGAGTCCTAATTATAAGTTTTGAAAAAAATCCTGCCTTAGCAGCCATGCAAACTCAAATCAACCTTGTATATGGGGCTTAACTGTCCAGTTTCAAAATGGGTCCCTGATAGCCAGGTTTTGGTACAGGCAGATGGATCTCTGAGACAAAGAAAGATTCTAGAATTTCCAAGCAACTCAAAAAAAGAAAAAAACAAAACCAAAACAAACAAACAAAAAAAACCCATAGTGCTTTATCTTCCTTTTTCAATTAAAAGTGAAGCTTGCTAACCTAGATTTTTAAAACTTTTAGTAAATAAAATTTTATTTTAATAGTTAAGTCTTACATATTTTACTGCCCCAAAGGGTTATGTCATTAGTCTTTAGAAAGTGCAATGGTCAGATCTTGTCTGATTACCAGCTTTTTACAGCACCAGCCTGATTTGTTTTCTTTTCAAAATAAGTCACCCAAATTGACTTCACTCTACAGAATGTGCTAGAATCCAATTTACTTGACATGTTTTTGGGTATCTGCTAAATTGAAATATATATGTTTACTAATGTTCCTTCAGTTTAATAAATAGTTTAGCTGAGTAAATTTTGATGTGTTTACATTATTATTGCTGTGCAACCAGAAACTGTAAGTTGTTTGAATGACTTATGGAAATTTTCAAGAATCGATGCTATGCAATAATTCATCCCTGGGACAAATTTCCATTCCAACTATTTTGTATTTAACACATGAAACATCTCATTTAATTATAGGATGGAGTCACAGTGTCATTTTGATCTAAACTGTATACCCCAACCTATAGGAAAATTTTTTTAGAGCAAGGATTTAGAGTAGTTGAGGATAAGTATGATCTCTGTTCAAATCTTCCATCTTATCTTGTACAAGTGTTGCACAAGAAAATCCTGCAATAACAAACCACTTACAACTCACGCATCAAAAAATTCGTGACAGGATTTTCATACAGCTTTTGCCATTAGGAGCTTTAAAACCAACACCATCCAATCTTGCTAATCCTGTAAATAGAATCTTACTTACCCACAATAACATTTAAATATGCTACGGCCAAGGATTCAGCATTAAATACAAAATCAGTAACAACCTATGATTTAATAGCTGCTGAATCAAGCCAAACAGGCTGTTTACTTTTAGTATGTATTGCATGTGTGCATAAATGCCATACACTATATAGAAAGATAAGCATAATTGAATACCAATAAAAATGCCTTAAGACATCATCATCTTATCTGAAAACATTTGGCCTCAATTGAATGCTAAAACACTTCTCATTTGTGTTGAGGATGAGAAGCCAGAAAACCATTAACTAAGTCATTTCCATACATCTCCACTTAACAAGTAAAAATGAAGGTAACAAACAACCTCCTCCTCCTCCACCCCCTTTCACCAAATGGTGAGTATAAAACATTAAGCAAATAAAAGAAATATAAAGCCAATTTAATTTTCTAGTGTGCTTGTAACTATGTGCTTTTCCTTTATGAGCCAGAACTCTTGGACTGGCACCTCTGTGTGTCTGCTCCAGTGGTACTGGACAGAAGGGAGAATTCCAACAGCAAGAGTCTACCTGGGGAGGACAAACAGATGGGAAGGGAATTTTTTAAGGGGGAGGCTGAACAGAGTTCAAGGAGCCATTCAGAGCAGCTTTCCATGTCAACAGAGATTTATGGGATATATTTAAGTATCAGAGGAAGCTGATGATAAGATGAGAGATTCAACAGTCTTGATCTTTTCATGAAGACATTTTAGTTCCTCAGGTAGTTTGGGTGCTAAACAAGAAGAGCTGCAAATCTGACTCACCTGCTTCAGGAAGGCAGAGTCACAAAACCCTTACAGTTTACTCAAAGCAAACGTGCTGCTTTCAAATTCTTCTAGAGGGAAGTGTTTTCAACGTGTCCAGTGTGCTCCTCTGCTGTTATTTACCATCAGTGGATCTGAAGAAAAGACTTAACCAAGGGCAATTCCATTTATGCTTACCCTTTATATTCTCCTCTTTAGGCATCATCTTTGGCCTCTGGGCAAAGCTACAGCTGCTTTTCTGCTATGCTAACAAAAATGGCATGCTTTCTCAAAGTGAGGGATCATCCCATCAATGAATATCCTTTTCCATTTTACATTTAAAAGCAGCAGGTCAGAAGTAAATTCAGTTACAAAATTTCTGATATGTGATTTATATCAGTACTTACATATCACTCTGCTCAAGAGAAGCGGGCAATTGACTGCTTACCTTAGAATTAACCCTACTGATAAGAAGGTGGTGCAAAATACACCAATAATGAATGATATTTCACTGGTACTCACTGCCGAGCTTTTAGTAATCACATTTGTGTTAAAGTAGCTACAAAGACTCCTATGTTCAGAGCTCCTCCATCCACACCAGAAGGAACATGGGAAGAAAGTGGAATTCGGCTGCAGGCAGATACAACAGTTTTCCTCATTCAGATAAGGATGTAAGCATTGCATTCTGTGATGGATGGATGGTAAGGTAATATAACAGAGAAGTGCAGACATAAAAACTCTGATGCACCTACTCATTCTGATTCTACCCACACTGTTCCACACCTTTGACTTAAATCTGCATTTTCTTTTTGGCAATCTCTTTAAGGATGCATCGACTTCTTTAGCTGCAAGAATATCACACATCAAGAGATTTGCCAAGCGTTATTCCCATGAGCAAATAATATTCCAGGCAGAAAAGCTTTACCAACATATATTCAAATTACTGAGATTTTACATGGGCAGTAAAACTATTTCTTCTTGTGATATAGCTCAGCTTAAGCTACTTTTCCTTAGTTACACAGAGGCAAAATATCTTTAAGCATGGTTCTGATTTACAGTAAATATCAGAGAGAAAACATAACATCAAGAAAGGAAATGTTCAAAATGCTGTTTATCTCCTTACAATGCACAGTAATTCTTTCTAGAAATTATTACAGATTTGACAGTCACACCAGACACAGTAAATACTTCAGTGCTACAGCAAATTGAGTATCTCATTTCCAGCTATAAAACCCCCATGTTTGTACAATGTTCACTACAATGTGAAGAGAATTGAAGACATCTTCTTTAACCTTTATAGTTTAAAGATATAGACATGGTAATCCTTGTACTGAACACAAATAAGTAACAAAACTTATTTTATGGGTTGATGTTTTTAATGCCAGAAATTTTTGTTCATTGCATTTGACAACAAAATGCAAACAGTGTTTGCCTACATAGGTACAGCACCACACAGATCAATTACTTCCATAGATTCCTCTGAAAATATGAAATTAAACTTCAGGGCTTTTCTAACCTAGGTATGAAACACACAAGATTTTTAACTAATCTTGGTACAGACTACAACAGTTAATAGATTTCTTCAATTATCCATAATGCAACTAAATTGTGCCATCTCATCTAAGTTCAATGGAAGCTCAGGTGCTGCTCAACAGCCTCCAAAGGTGGGCAGGTTTATGCAAAAAGGAGCATCTGCACAAATGTGAGATTTTGGCCACACCCTTTTTATTTTTGCTACTCTGTGTGTCCTTAGAAAAGAGTTTCATACTCAGTTAACTGAAATAGATTGTGTACAAATATGAAGTGGGGGTACCTGCTCATTTTCATTAACGGAACTTTGCATCCAACAGATTTAGATGCCAATCCTTTGGGTTCCTTCGAAAAATTAAAAAGCCTTTTGTGGAAGGTGGCTACAAACAAAACACCAGTTCTTACAAGTTGTTAAGTGCTTTTGGTTCCACACATAAAAGATGTTACATTCCAGGGACCTTATGTAACAAAACTTGTTAAGAAATCTGCAGTTGAAGTTTAGATTTTTGAGCAACAGGCACAGAGGAATGTGCTTTGCCTTAAACTAGTGGATCTTGATTTGTCTGTGTCCCCCAGTGCCATACTCTAGAACAGCAATGTTAAGTTTACAGAGTACAAGATTGCTCTTCTTTTGCAGGTCTTCTAGAAATAACCTACACACCTCCTGGTGTCCAAAATCCAGCCTGAAAAATACTGAGTTGAAAGCAGCAACCCAGCCATTTCCATCTGATACTTGCTGTTCAGCAGGTGTATTGTTTCACTATGGTTAAACGTCTTATTAAGTTTTTTAGAATTGATCCTCAAACTTTTGATGACTTACTGTGATATGGTGTAGCACCAAAAAGGAAGAGGTAAAGCTGTGACCTCATTCTTTGCAATGTATTCCACCAAAACTCCTGGAATTTGGGTGAAATGTGGAACAGAAGACTTCACTTCATGTCTCTCATGAGGCAGTTCTGGCACTACTTTCCATATAAGCAATGTGACTTCAAGTTCAACAAATTACGATACTTCATGTGACATTAACAGATAATTTAAAAAAGATAAATAGTTAATCTGAACCAAATCTCCACCTTTTGTGCAAGGAAGATGGTCCTGTGGGGCAAGCAGGGATAATCCTGTGTTCAGGGACAGATACAGCTCATTTTAGGGAGAAAAGTGTTGATTTTTCAAGTCCCTACAAAATAAGGCAGTCTTCCTGCACAGTATATATTGAAAACTGGGAAAGAAAAGAAGAGTAAGATGTAAAATCTATGCTGTGTTTCTGGACATGCTCCATTCTACAGAAAGTTGAACTGCTCAACCACATGAAGTTCGTAAGGAGGTGGATACCTGGATGGATGAAAGTTCACGAGATCCTTCCCAGTGGATAGACATTTGTTGCTACATAGCAACAGTCTGTCAGCTCATTAGAAACCTCTGAGAAATAAGCAGAAACACGCTCCTGTAGAGAAAAGCTCCATCCTGATGCTGCCTCGCTTCTGTGGGAGTAAATTTGTTGCTAAAGATCAGGTCAGGACCAGGTACTGAGAACAGAAGTGTCTCTAAAACATGCACAGAACAAATGACCGTGTTCTGCTGTCTGGAGCTGACACAGAGCCAGAGAAACATCCAGAACATTGAAGACACCACTAGAAACAGATGAACAGTGCAAAACAAATTAGCTCCCTCATGGGTGGTAGCAAATACTTTCTTTCACTATTTGTGGATCGTGTATTATTAGTACAAGTTTGGACAACCACTGGTTCTTGATGAAAATATTAAATATGAAAGTTTTATCCAGTTTTAAGTGAAACACCTTCATTTGAAACCACAAACATGAAATCCTGTCACTTGAATTCATCCTCTCTTTCAGAAAATATAGAAAAGCGTAGAGCAAAAGTAATGCAACATGACAGGTGACTGGACACAAATCACAAACAGTTAAGGGATGCCATTTACAAAAGCCCATTTTTTCAAGTTAATCACCCTTGTTACTAAACAAATACTAAGAATTACATGATTTTAAATAAAATTAGTGAGGGCCAGTAAAAGTTTAACTCACTAAATTACAGCAGTAATTATCCATTAGTCTTCATAATGTAGCTTAGCCAGCAATCATGTCTGTCACTTCAGATGCATTTGCACAATTTGCACAATCATAAAAAGGCAGTTTCCCAAAAGCTGCATTTCAACAGCTATTAGTTTTCCAAGATATAACAGGCTTCCTTTGTAATAAGGACTGAGCCTTAGAGCAAGACAGTATAATGTATATCGTTGTGAATCTTTCCTCCTGGAAGATTTACTTATCCCCAGGAATAGGTAGAATAGTTTAGCACAAGTCATGTCACAATGCCACACTTCATGAAACGTCTTGAAACCATCCATACAGAAATAGTTTCTGGTCTCCAAGTGATCATAGATTTGGTCTAAAAAGTGGTTTTACTACTACATATGGATGATAATGTGTTGCTGCACATGCCCATAACACAGGATATAACTTTACAATACAGGATATAGCTTGACTTAATTTATCTCATGTGTATCGAATGATCACACACCATCTGATTGTGGAATAAAAATTGAAGGTGAAAAAATTGTAACTTCTATTAAAGTCTGATAAACAATTCAAACCTGTAAAATCTGTGTTCTACATACTATATTATACACTACGTGGAGAATTATGTACATCGAAAGACTTCTGCACACTGTTTCATCCCCCTCCAGAAGATTAAGAACCACATTTTCCTTGTAATTTTTTGCCCAACCAGTCTCATAAAGGAGTTAAATTTATTATTATACAGTCACATTTTCTTGCTCACTATGAAAATATCAAACAGCTTGCGGTGATCAGTTACAAAACTGCATTTGTTTTTTCTATGAAAAATTGGGTTTTTTACTACCTGACCTAAACCCCTGAGAAAGAAAAGATTTTATGGAGTATTCATGAGAAAAATGCAACACAAAGCACAGAATTAGGTATAATTAAATATAACATAATTAAAGTAATATTAAGATGCTTGGTGCTATAGCAGAAATTAGCATATATGGAGAACTATTGTCTGTTCATAAGGAAGGACTCAAATTATTACTTGAAAATGAGACTACCAAATCAAAATTAGCACTCAACTGAGCAATGATATTTGTACACACATTGGTGCATTTGGAAATTAAATGATGCATAAGGGATATTCTCATCAACTCACTTGCATAAATTGGTGTACAATGAGCAGAAGAATTTGAGCAGACAATGCTGAGAACAGTTGTGGTTTTTTCAACAAACAAGCAGAAGAGCTACAAATGGGGCCTGATTGCTATTCCCACCACTGTCCGGGAATTTGAGAGAGATTTGTCATCTTTTCAGTTTCTTTCAGAAAACTTAAACTCATACAGGTGCGCTGGGCAGCCCACGGTTCAGTACATATTCCTACCTGTGAACTTGAGGTAATTTCCAACACTATTTAAATATTGCCACAGTTTCTTAACATCTTTCACTCAGACCCTCTTCTAACCCACTGAGCAGCAACTGCAATGCTTAGGATGAATTCCTGCCCGACTCAGAAAGATGGGTCCCATGCACTTTAACTCCTCTGGAATTCACAGATGGATTCAGGATATTGGATGAGAAGCAAAAGTTTATTTACTGAATGTGGTTCAGTTGGCTACATGCTCACAAGCCAGTTGAATTTATTCCCTTAATACAAATCAAAGTCAACCTCTTTCATGCTCATGACCCAGGTTTCAGAGCCCTGTCCCTACACAGAGATTAGGTTGTTGTCCCACACTCACCAAGAGCTTAATGTACATTTTTTCAAAGTGCCTGTTGACTGATTTCTGTATACTGGAGTACTGGAAAAAACTGTGACAGAGGGTAGGGATGGGTGGATGACAAGTCTGAATCATTACAAATATACCACAATCCTGTGGAAAGGCACTGCAGTCTCATCATTACCAATTCATAGCCAACTGTAGGACATTTGGATTGAGTGGAACTTTATACAAATTATGTTAGTCTTTGTATTATGTCAACTCCCATTTCTTTCTTGGCAGGGTATGGGATTCAACTATAAGACCTTCAGAACAAGTATTTTAGCTTCTAATCAAAGTTTGGTTGAGCACACAGCCCTAACACCTTCTCATTAACAAGACTTGCCGTTGCACAAGTTCTGTACTCCAAGATCTATACACTGGGAAATCTTGTAAATCATGAGAACAGACAGTTGGGCAGAGTTTGCTCAGATCTCTCAGGCCAGTGAATGATAATCAATATTAAAGCCACCTTTGTTTAAAATAAATAACCCACTGTGTCCCATCTCTCCCTTTTTATTCACCTGTAATTTGTTTCCTCCCACTGGCAGCCGTCACCCTTGTGGTAAAGCTGGATCAGATTCATGTGAATACCCCTGGGTTGCTTCAGTGCAAAAATCAGTCAGGTTGTCTAAAACAGGCTCTGGTGTCTCGTTTTTCTTAAAAAAGGCCAACCCTGCTCTGCAGGTGCTGAAGGGTGTACAGGGATTTCTGTGCTGCCAGAGCAGTAACCTCAAAGGAGAAGGGTAAGATGAACACTGCAGGAACTGGAGCAAGGGATGCAGATTGGAGGGAAATAGCTTATTTCTGAAGTTATTATCATAGATTTAGCCTCCTATTATTGACATTTATTAAGCTAATTACATGTCTAAAGTTTAGGTTGGATTTCAACTGATGCTGAAAAAATTTACCAGTGATTAGAATTTCAGTGACATTTTTAATGTTATAAATTATTAGCTACAAATCAAGGCAAAAATTACATCACATTCCAATTCTGAAAAATCAGATGAGGAAGACTATCTCAGAATCATGTCTGCCTATTTTAGCTCATATTCAGGATTTATATTTTCTTTTGCTGAGCTGCAGTATTAAGGAACTATATGGAAATATTAGACACTAACACCTTAAATTCAATCAAGATTTGCATTTATTTAATGCAGTTTCTTCAGGTAAAGTATTACACATCAACTGTTCTGCTTCATTCTGCTTTACCTTCTTATTTAGACCTTGAAATGAAAAATAATTATTTCATTTTTCTTTTGTTTTCCTGCCCAGCATGAAGATGTGACATCCTCTTTCCATATTCTGAACAGGCAGTGCAAGTAATGCTGCTACACTAGGAGACAACACAGGTATCTGACCATCCCTTGGCATTTCTCATTTGGCCATACAGACCAGCATCAAAGGTACCTTTTGGGGGGGGAGGGGGGTTTGGGTTTTGTTTTGGTTGGTTTGTTGGGTTTTATTTAGTAGGTCTTTGCAGAGAAATATGAAAACCTGGACATTTATAACCAAATACTAACGATGCAACCAATTAATCAGTGCAATCAGCTGAACATGCTGGGTAAACTACAGGATGGAAATAAGCCAAAAGAATAACAGATGTAATTTGTATCAAAACAGATGACAAAAGGCATGCACCTTCCAAAGGTAAGGTCATGACAGTTCATTAGGCATGATTAGCAGACTTCCCCTTGCATAACAGAATGCTCAGCAGCATCCAGCTAATTGCAGTTATGAGTAAGTGACACCAGCTCACTGGAGTTATAGGACTAAAAGTAAGTACTAGAGCTACAAGAACCTCTGGAATAATATATTTCTCAACCAAGTTCAACGTTTTAAGCAGTCATACAGCTGTTCAGTTCCCTGCAGGATACTCTGTCTTTTCCAAGGCACATTATTACACATACCCAGGTACCACTGCATCCAACATTCGAAGACCATGTATTCAAAACCTGTTTTAGACCAAGTTGTGGACTCTGTTACATAATATAACTACTGCACACAAAAAATATGGACAATAACATGTGTAATATGTAAAATGCACAGACAGAACCCCCATAAATATCCCAAAATACCTATATGTTTTGTGCACATAGCAACACCATATTCCTCCTGTCATGCTGACTCCATTCGTAATGATGATTTAAGAGTTGAGGAGTAAAGAAACTATGAAACCACTACAGAACCAAAGATGTTCATACTTTAGTCATTAAAAGCTGAAGTATCAGACTACTTTAATCAAGCAAGTTTTATAATGCCAAAACTATTTCAGTTATTTTCCAGAAGAAGGAATGGTGATTTCACTTACTACCAGAAGAACATTACCTATAACATACCCATCTGCCAAATCAAGAACCAGAATAGCAATATTAATCAGAATAGAAGTTTTGAAGACTTGTACTGAAAGAAAACAGGAAAAAAGCATTTTGTTGCTTGTTTTGTTCAGAAACCACATCATGTTCTGAGCTCTGTATGTATTCCCTCTCCAACAAAAAGGGCAACAATTCCTCTTCATATCCCAATTCCCTTTCTGCAGTCCTGCCTTCCAAGTTTCTCTCTGGATTACACCTCAGACTTGCCAAGGCCACTTAAAGTTAATGAGGGTGGACTGGCTGAAGTTTTCTTCAGGCTACAATTCTTCCCCAGCGCTTTCATCCCTGTCTTTCACGTCAGTAATACTCTGTGTACCCACAGAAATTTAACTCAGCTTTACTCCACTTGCACACAGGCAGCTGATGAAATACTGCAGAAAGCAGTAGCCAGCTTCATAACACATTATGCAGATCAAGCATACAAAGAGATTGCAGGGATGTTCTTTCCTTTAGCACTGGTAAAAAATTAAAGACTTAATCACTTTCCAGAATAATATTTCCAGCAGTTTTTCAGAAGCAAAATCCCAAAACTGTAAAGGCCTGATCCAAAATCTCAAATGATTCTAGAGCTGGTCAACATCTATGGCTGTAAAACCCACACTCCTAATAAAAGGAAAACAAATACCCACCTTCTCTCTGACATATTACACAAGCCTTTTGCATAACACTTTAACCTAAATGACTTTTAATCTCTAGATCCGTCAGGGATCCCAGTAGAGTTGTTATCATGTGAGGAGTATGTTCCTCCAAAATACAAAGCCATCTTCTTATCATCACCACTAACAATCTCAGAGCTGCTCACTTATTCAAACTTGGCTCAGGAAAAAATTGATCCAGAAAACAGAGAGTGTCACAGGCTGTGAGGGTGGAGGGGGACACTACTTTTAATGGCAGGATTATACGTGAACTGGCACATGCTCATAGCAACTTCTAAGCATAACCCAACCACTTTCTAAGGTTTCTTGACTGGGAAATGGCATGTTATGGTTCATTTATGGAATTAAACTATGTGTAACTCGATTTTTTTCTCAGGTTTTACCGACACAAATGAAAACTTGCAACGTGGTATATGCAAATAAATGGGAAAAACAAACAAACAAAGAAAACCAAACATTTTTTCATCTATGCACATCTGGCATGCCCTGTTTTTCATACATGACAAATCTCAGATTAGAAAATTCTGACATTCCTAATTTAAATTTAAAGCCTTCCATTACCTGAGTGTTTAGCTGTTTGATACCCAGGAGTAGAAAATATTTGATTTTCTAAAGGAAAGCAAGTATCCATTTCCTTGTGACAAAAAGGTGCGAACCTCTTTCATAAGAAAAGTCCTTTATTTCCACATCTGTGAAGGACTCTTAAAAATCCCCTGGAACAATGCTTTCTTGGATGGAGAACCTTGATGTTTGTGGAAGGCATTTTCTTCTGTCATTAAAAGGCTATGACAGAAGTCACTTTTGGGTTTTTTACAAACAATGAAGAGAAAATTAAATTCCTCCTGCTTCAAATTACTTGTTTTAATTAGAAGTGGAAGACAGACATAGCTCCCAAGTGACCCATCGTGCATGGATCCTCATTTGAGACAAACAAAAATGTAATTTTCAGCAAGAAAACCCTGTTTGTGGGTGTTGAACCCCACGTGTGCTTAGCCACAGCGACGATTTCTGGAGCACTCACAGCTAATTTACAGGCTTTCCATAAACATAGCATTACAGTATTTCAATGATTCCTAAACATAGAGGAGTTTATCCCAACACGTCTGTCTGTAATTATCCTGTTGAAGGAAAGCAAAGCAGACAGAGTAATCACATCTTAGAAAAGTGATTCCTGGGAAATTAGCATATCAACCTTTCCTGCTTCTGTCCTCCTTTTGAAATTTTTCAAATTTTTGCTGCTTAACACTTTTTTGAAAACATCTACTCATTACAATAAACCTTTCCTAGAGTTTAAAATCATTTGAATTTTGAGGGTGAAGCTCATT